>BQNB010062691.1:0-35980 GCA_026074375.1 Tanacetum coccineum
TTTTGCTAGACTCTTAGAAGCATTATCAAATTTTTTAATTTTAAGTTTGTTGCTTTCTTTTTATTGCTTAAGCTTTTCTAACTCACTTTTAAGCATACTAATTTCTGAGTCTTTATTTGAGATATCTCTTTTTAGGACAGCAAGTTGCTCACAAAAAATAACCTTATTCTTTTTATAAAAGACAAATTGCTCTTCTACAGATGTTAACCCTCTTTTATAAATTGCTAAATTGAACTCAGATTTGTTAAACTCTATTCTTAAATCATCAAGTTGAGTTTTAAGAGTTTCAAAGCTTTTTAGACAGGTTTTTGAACAAGTTTTGTCATTATGTACCTCAGAGTCTGAAAAAGCCATAAGAGCTATGTTTGTAGGGACTTCATCATATGCCATATAGCTCCAGTCAAAACCAGTTCCATCAATAGCCAACATGGCTTTGGAAGAAGTTTCTTCCATATTTACAGTCCTTCTAGAGTTGTCTTGATTCCTGTTCCTGCTATCTTGGTTCCTAGTTTCTCTACATTCCCTTGTAAAGTGTCCTATCTTGTGACAGTTGAAACACTCCACCTTTGACTTGTCATATCCAGTTGTGTCACTCCCATTGATAGTGATCTTTCTACCAGTTTTCTAGAAAAACCTTATTGTCCTTATGCTCAGCAATGCTAACTGCCACTTCAAATCTATTTCTTCTATGTCATCTTCATGGATTTGTTCAATGTCCTCATACATAAGTTGAGACCTATTTGGTTGACTGGCCAAAAATGCATAAATAATTTCATCACTAAAGTTAGCAGTACTAACTTGAGTACTGGCAGTGCTAACTTGAGTGCTAGCAGGGCTAACTTGAGTGTTAGCAGTACTAACTCCATAAGCAGTATTAACTTCATTAGTACTGCTAGGGGATGACACAAACGCCATATTCTGAGAACTTGAGCTTAAGCTTGAGCTTGCAGTTCCTTTAACCTCTTATTCAACAATCTTGAAATTGTTGTAGAGATCATCAAAGCACATTGTGTCTAGATCAGGTTTATTCCTCTAGACCACAACATGAGTATTCTATTCATAAGGCAGACTTCTCAAAAATTTCAATCCTTAGCCTCCACATATCATATTCACCCTGTTTGAGAGTGGGCAACTTAGCAGTAGTAGTAATTTGAGCAGTTTCACGATCCATCTTTTCCTTATGAGTAAAGAGTTCTTCTTGTTAGTTTCTTCTAGATCAAAGTTTCAAAACACAAGCTCTAATACCACTTGTTGACCCCAACTTAAGATCTATTCCTTAGCTTGTAAAGATTAAGTTACTTTGGATAAATCTAAAACAACTATGGTTGAAACTTTATGAATACTAAAGAGTATGCGGAATCTACTCTTTAATACTTAGAAGAATGTTAATGTAACAGTGAACTGAATGAACAATGTATAACTGAAAAGCTCCAATATTATTATGAATAATACGAGTACTTTGTGTAGTACTAGGGTTTACAACCTTGATGCTATGTATCAAAATGTCTATGACTATTGTGTATATAAAACCATAACCTAGGATCTCCTTTTATACACTAAGGAGTCATTTACAAGATAACTACAAATCTTCTATAATGTTAAACTTATACGTATCTTTCTAACTAAATAGAATATACTCTGAATAAGTCAATGCATATCACTTTCACATGTCTTTATCCCTTTAGCAGTCTTAAGTCCTTCAACAGTGTTAAAATTACTAACTTTCACTAGCATACAAACTAGTTAGTACTGACAGTTTTGTAATCTTCAGCAGTACAAACGTCTTTGAGCCTTGGTAAGTAACAACGATAAAGAGTTTAATTCCCAAAAAAATGAATACGGTGTATTGATGTGAAAAGGATCCTGAGTTATCAATCCCATACGTTGTATTGGTTTTAGTCTATACGGCGTATTGAATGTATTGATTCTTATACGGCGTATCCATTTATGATTACGACGTATCCACCCTCATAACAGAACGTCTAAAATTCTATAATCTTTATACTATTCTTCTTGATTTGCAGATATGGCACCTCTACCACCACATGATCAGAGACACTTATGGCTTTCGTATCAGAGTAGAGGGATGGGATACACTGAGGAGATAGTGCATGGTTTTGAGCAGAGGCTCAAGACTATATTCGGTAGGCAGGTTAACTGAGTGCATATACTATATTTTGAGGGATTGACCCTGGACATGAGGCAGGATTTGGCCGAGAGGATGAGGATGGTATACACTAGGGACGATGGGTAGGAGGTATTTGTGAGTCACACTTGGAGGATATTGTTTAGGATCCGAACACCTTTTGTTCAGGAGTTTATGTTTGAGTTCTTCAGCACTTGTAGGATCGGGGATGAGATGGGGTTAGATGTGGCTGGCACTTTATGTTTTTAGTTGGGAGGTGTTAGGCGTAGTATGACATGGAGATAGTTTATCATAGCCCTGGGTTTGCATGCTGCCGTGGAGATGGCATAGGACGGATTTGGAGCATATTGGTTAGGGAGTGAGAGACTGGTCCCCGATAAGGGGATCTTAGTGATTATTAGGTTAAGATTTCTTCTGGCAAGGACTTTTTGAGAGGAATCCCTCGTATACTTACATCAGAGACCGATTCGGAGGCTGTGCCACAAATTGATCTCTTACAGCATTTCTGGGAAGGGGCAGGCACCAGAAAAGGTGACTGCCACCGACCTATTTTATCTTCGTAGCATGGACCGAGGGGCAGCTAATGTCCCGTATTTGTTGGCACAGTACTTGGTCAGGCACGCTAAAAGGAGGAACAGCGGTGACAGGTTATCTGGAGGTCATTTTATTGGGAGTATTGCTCATCACTTTGGTCTAGTGAGTGATGATGGGTTGAGAGGATTATCTGTTGTGGCCCATGAGTTGCCATTGATTAACATGGGTGAGCTTGTTAAGCTCAAAATCTACATGGAGATAAGAGACAACTGGGCTTGGGTATCCCCGGGACAAGAAAGGCAGCAGTTTGCTACGGCTGGTGCCCCTGGAGCCGCTAAGGATGCTCCTGCTGTCGATGAGGGTGTTCAGGGTGATCCAATACCCATGCATGCACCTCAGCAGCCACCACCACCACCTCCTTCTGCAGGTAGGACTATGCCTTAGAGATTGGGGATACTTGTGGAGGAGGTGCAGGGGTTACGATAGGATGTTAGGACTTTACGGGGACTTGTAGAGAGATCGATGACCGATCAGGAGAGATTCTCCACATGGATGATTACATGTATGACACAGCTCATGGAGGCTAGCGGGCAGACATATTAGGCATTCGATGGGACCTTTCGAGGGAGCTTACCAACGGCATTCCAGAGACGTACCAGGCGCATGACCAATGGTGCCAGCACTTCCGCATCCCCACAGCAGCCAAACCCCTGATTTCCCTATCCCTTATCTTTTATCCTCTGTACATTTATATTATTTGTATCATGTTGTGCCTAAATCTGCTTATATTTTGACGTATATATTATGGTATGATGTTTTGATTTGTTTGTGTATGATAGAATCAAGCCTGGCAGTAAGTTCAGTGCCATAGTTCGTATGTTACGGAACGAAGCATGTTATCCTAATCAAGAGCAGAATGGAGAGAGAGAGAGAGAGAGAGAGAGAGAGTAAATGTATGGAAGCTGAAGAAAAGTCTAACTTAAAGACTTCACTATAAACAAAAGTGATTCCCGGGAGACAACCTGGAATGTTATTTATTTTTATTGAGTCTGTCTTCCCAAACATCAATACGGCGTATCCGCTCCATACCATACAACGTATTAATTGTCTAAACATTATCAGTCTTTACTTTTTATGCACTTTAAAAACATTATTGTCAGTTCTGGCAATACGGCGTATTCATACACATGATACGGCGTATTCACCAGACTGACTCGTATTTAGTTTGTTTATTTTAGTTTAAATTAACCATAGGTACCAAAAGTAGGAATGCACGTTTTTCCTATTATTTGCACAAGACCTCAATGAAAGAAAAGAAATCAACGAGTTAGTTGAATTATTTACAAGTCTGGAGGTGCTGGAGTCTTGAAACTTCAAGGCGGCTGTTCAACACAAATTCTTGCTCAATAAACTCAACATGGAGACTCTACCGAGCATATATCAGGGGAGTTTCTCATTCTAATTCCCGTATTTAATGTTTTATCTATACAACGAGGATGTTGTATAATTCAAGTGAGGGGGATGGGAATTAGAATGTATACTTGTCCTAATTTTCACACTAAAATGCTTAAAATATGCTTAAATTTTAAAAAAAAATCAAGCGTACTTTCGTGAGATTACATGTTACATAACCCGCACACAACAACCCTTATTAGATATTGTGAGGATTTAACCTATCCGTTTCCAAATGTTTACCCAAATTCCACAAAATATGAGTGTGTCGGTGATGTAGTAGACTTTAGAACTTGGCTTGGTATATCTATTCGAGATCACAGTGATGAATACTATGGATTTAGATGGAGTAACTTGTTTAAATTGGTAAATTTTTAGGATTACACCCAAAAAGCCTATTCATGTTGTTTATTAACTAACTACACTGGTTAGTTAACCCCTGTATAAACCCTTTGTTTACTCTCACTTTAAGAGTAAGATAGAACAACCCATAGAGCCAATCATTTAGGAATTACACCAACTTGTTTATTTCGTTACACCTTTACACCTTAGCACACCATGTTAGATTAAGTTTATTTTACAGTTGCTAGTTGCTTAATATGTAAAGTATGTATTTCCCGAGTCTTGTGTCAATTTTGGTACGGTTGGAAGAAATTTGAACATCACAAATAGGAATGTATAAAGTAGTCAAAACTCATGTATTTTTACTACCATCGCAATTAATGGTACGTCCAAAGAATGAAGAATTATCAAAGGAATTATCCTGAAATAATTATGATGTGATTTTGGTGGAAAAACTACTCGTGTTTCGTATATTGTTAGAGAGTCTTGTTTGAAAAAAAATCAAAATAAATAGCAAAATGCAAAAAAAGAGAATGAAAGTTTGAAGATAATCGTTTCCCAACTACCGAAGGATTATCAGAAGGATCGATTATTATTGATACGTCTTACAGGGCATTGATGTAGGGTATTGTAAAAGTGGTTAGATATTCGACACTTGACCTTGTATAAGTATGTATAAGCTTTCGGGGCATGATTGGAAGTTGGGACGTTCCGGGAATGCTAACTTAGGTTTGTTTGTTTTTTGTTCTTGATCAAGTGTTTGTATAATAAGTTGTGTCTTTATCATGGTTAACGCGAGAAAATGTGTTCTAGCAATTTTATCTCAAAACTTTATCTAGTTTGTTTGTAATTTTTTTTAACTATAATTTATTTCTCTTCCTTATCATTAAACCCATGGGTTGTTCTGCTGAAATGAGGATTTGTACGAGCGTCGCATGTTTTCGTCGTTCGGCCATGTATTGATGTCCAGCTGCCGTGTTGGTTTATTACCTATTGGTTAAAAGTTAGTTGATCCCTACCTTATTTCATTCTTCTTCTAATTGTTGGTTAAACATCGAATGTGGATGTGATTAGAACCACACATGTCTATTCTGTCGTTACGACCATGTATGTGTGCTTCAGCTGCCTTGTTGGTGTGGTACTTTTGGTGAAAGATTGTAGAATGATCATCCCTAAGCCTTATCATAAACCCATATTTACCTTTTGATTGTTACTCCTTAGCTCTAGTGGTGAGAGGATTGTGTTCCTTGCAAGCTTATTGGATAGAATATCTAATCATTGATCAAGCAATTGAAGCGAAATTAGTTACGTTTACCACATAGATTAGTTAAGTGATTTATGTTTTTTCATCTTCCTATATTCGTGAGGTGTTTGGTTGTATACTTGTAATAGATCAAATAAATGCTTAACAGAAAATATCCTTAGGGATACATTTTTATAAACTTCTAAAGGCTACTTGAGGACAAGTAGGATTCAAGTGGGGGGATATTTGATGACATCAAATAACGTCTATTTTATAGCATCATTAGTCCCATGTAATTGACCCATTTTTTATGATTATTACAAAAAATTGTTACTTAATCGTTTGTATTTGAGAATTGCAGTAATTATGGAGTACTTGGTGAAACTTGACTAAAAGGCATGCATTTTGGAGCTTAAATGAAGATATTTTGAAGATTACTATTCTGAAAACAAATACGTCGTATCCATCAAGGAAGATACGGCGTATATGTGCCTACACTCACCAAAAGACCACGAAGGAAACATGATCAATACGCCGTATTAAGAGAAGACCAATACGCCGTATTGGAGATATAGTATGTGAATATTCTGGAAGATATCAAACGTGGTCCCTACTCCAAGAAACCCCAATACACCGTATCCAAGACATTAAATACGCCGTATTGAACCGACTCCAGACCCTATAAATAGAAAACTCAAAAATGATTTTTAAGTGTGCTAAATCATATTCTCGATGCCTAAACCACAAAAGTTAATTTTCAAAGGAGAAAAAGAGCAGAAGAGGTCTTGCAACGCGATCCAATCCATAGGAGACAATGTGTAATTTCTTATACTTTTGTAATCGTTTAGTTTTTGGTATCATTCGTTAACTCGGTTAGTTTTACCTTGGCTAAGCCATTACTCTTATATTAATTATGATGTTTGAAGGCTAATACCTTCGGGTATTAGCCATTATTATGAAGATCTGAATGTTTGGTTTTGTTTATATCTCGATTGCTTGATTTATCATTGTATGCTTGTTTATGTTTATCAGTTTATACTTGTTTATGTGGTTTAATATGCGACCTATCATTCAACTGGATCTGGTGATACGGACCAAGTAATCTAGATGCCAGGATAGCTCTCCATATAGTGATTAATACATCTAGACCAATAGGATCATGATTAACAACCTGTCTTTGCCTTTAGATTGTGAGCTTAGTTAGACCGGTAGGTGACCCTTGGGATCAACGAGTACGTTCTAATTAATTGGTAAAGATTAGGTTAGTGGACTACTAGTGTATAAATTACCGTTAAGTAGTAAGTGGGCAAAGTCTCTATGAGCTAGGGTTTAACAAGATCACCATTGCTTTAATCCTTAAGATAGATTATAATCAGCAAATAAGGATGCTTTATGTGGATGCTTTAATTGTGATAGAATTAATGTGTCTAGGTCTTAGGAAGAAGTCCCGCCTAAGTCTAAGAATGATATACCACCTCGAGATAAGTAATCATTGCACTGAATAATCAAACCAACTTCTAGTCAGATTAATGATGGCTAATACATTTTTCTATTATAAGGCTTAACCGCTCTTTTATCTTCTGTTAATTTGCTTGCGTGGGTTAAAGTGTCTTGAATTGATTGTAGTCACCACCAAACCCGTGTCAGTCTCTCAGACTGAAAAAAATCCCCCTTTTAACCTGTTAGAATTGAGATTAAAACTAACATAGGATTAGCATAGGTTTGACTTAGATTAGAATTAACTTAGATTAGTAAACCAAAGTATTAATAAATTGAAAGATTTAACCTCGCTTCAAGTGTTCGACACCCTACTTACCACGAATCTACCACCGACCGAGTACATTGCCTGTTAAAGTGTTGTTTTTGGTTAAGTCGGCAAAATATAAATTTAAAACTTGAATCATAAAAATATACATCACACAACGACCCATCAAAGTTCATAACATAACTTGATTCAATGAGAAACTTCATTACTGTAATAAACTAGGATGGTGTTCTTCTTCGTTCTTGGTTGTTTGATCTTGATTCTTCAAAGGGTGTAGTGTTTATGCTTGGGAAATGATTAGAAGGGATTGTTGTATGTGTTAGAGGATTTATGAGTATGAAGGAATGATGAAATGTGTGAGAATTTGTGGCTCTATTTATAGGCTGATTTTAGGGTGAAAGTGCGGCGCACAAGATAAATTGTGCAGCGTACTTGGTGATTAAATGCGAAGGTAATTTAATATTTATTTAAGAAGTGTCGCGCACAAAAGTATTTGTGCGGCGTACTTAGGGTGTTAATGCAGTAGTATTTATGGCTTCATTTACTCTTCTTAACCAGATAGGAAGTGTGGCGCACAATCTTATAAGTGCGGCGTACTTGAGGAGTTAATGCGTTAATTTGACTAAGTCTTTAATTCTTTGACTTTGAGGAGAAGTATGGCGCACAATTGGTAAGTGAGGCGCATATTTGCACTTTTAGCTTAAGACTTTAACTTTTTCTTGCATCTTGATTTCCGAAGTGTATAAGTATTCGATCTTTGTCTATTTTAAGCTTGGGATGTCTTCAAGTGAACCTGCAAGTATTTCAAGCTATTAAGTATCGAAAGTTCACGAGAAATGATAAAATATGAATAAATAACGCCACCGAAAACATGTATAATTTGGGCGTTATCATAAGGTCAGGAAGTTTGCCATCCTCTTGGTCACTATCCTCATAATCAGTGATATCCACTGTTTTATCATCATACATGTGTGGAACTTCATGTTCCGCCTTTTTTAAGTTTTTGTTCCCTATTCTAAACAAGTCATCTAGGATCTCTTCAAGGCTGGAATCCTTCTCATTCAAAGGAGGGTTAGGTGTATGTTGTGATTGATTGAAAAACCGGGATGTGAAACTATGAGTGGGAACCTGTATTTCACTTTTCATAGTTGACATTGCTAACTCATATCTTGCATATTCTTCTAAGGTCATATTTTCAATGTTAACTTCATTATGACTATTATGATGAACGAGATTGAATGTGGCATAAGGTTGAGGAGTTTGAAAACATGGGAGTAAAGGAGGCATACTACAATACTCTTCATCCTCCTCATTAGAGTCAGGATATACTAAAATTCTATTCCTCACGGGAGAAACACTCTTCCTAGGGGTGTAATTCCTTGCTAAATCCCAATGCCTTTCGTACATCAAATATTCATTTAGGGTCATATTACTAAAATCAATCTCCATTCTAAACTAAAAATACTAGAAATCTTAAAACCTCAAATAAAAAACCTAAATATAGCTCTCTGGTAGCGATGCCAAAAACTTGATCCGTAAAATTGTTTTGAAAAATTAATTGCCAAGTTTTAAATTTATAAAACTCATCTACCGATACACGCACTAACGTGCAGAGAACCCGGTCATATGTAGTGTAGTAGTTGGTAAATCTGAGGTCGTCCCAAGAGCTATTAGCAAGGCTTTTAAAACGAGGCTATCAACTATTAAACTAGAAAGCAATTTAAATTATCGTGGTTGAATAAAAACTTTAAAAGAAATTTTGTAAAGTAGATAGGAAGAAAAGAAATGCTAGGATAGAAGATATACTATCATTGAATTACCCCGAATGATTCCTAACTCCCCTTTTAGTGCAATTTACTATTATGGTTATTTGAGGCGACACTAAACCTAGAAAGACATCTTTGTTTATCCTACGATTACTAGGTGGAATGAACCCGCAAAGAGAATTGACCTATTCCTAGTTCTCAGTGGTGAATTCCTCTGTTGGCTTGAAGATAGAGTAACACCTAATACCATAGCTAGATCCTATGATAGAAGCTTCCATCCTGCGGAAGCAAAGGTTGAAATTACACTATGGTCAAACGGAATGCTAATGGTGCAGAAAACTTGATTTCAATCTTAAAGCTAAGGGAACGCTTAATGGGTGTAGTACGAACCACCAATGAAATTGGGTACTTCGATTGGAGAATAGAAAACAATTAAGTGAAGAGGGTATCTTTACACTTAAAGTTCTCAAAACCTAGACTAAGCTCCTGCAATCAAAGCTATAACCAGATAACAAAAATAATAACAAGAAGAGATAAGACACCGAAAGGAAATAAAACAAGGATAGTATTAAGGATACACCATTCTAGATCCAGGAAAATATAGAGAATACGTTTGAAACACTACAATTCCTAAAGCTAAATTTGTCACGCGTTACATGATTTCTTCTTCCTTCCTTCGTTTCTCTAGCCTTGTTGATGAAAATTGGGTTTTCTCCAAACCCTTGTGTGGGCTGTGGGAATGGAGATATCTCAAATGCATAAATGAGGGCTCTATTTATAGACTTTAAAATGGTTACACTGTAACCATTAAGCTGTGTTACGGCGTAACAATGCTGACGAGGACTTCCTGAATATAGGTTTAAAATATGTTACGGCGTAACCGTATAGCTATGGTTATGCCATAACGCTGACTATGATACACAATACTTCTTTAATGAACATGTTATGGCGTAAAGGTGATGGAGTGGTTACGCCGTAATCATTGATGCTGAGTCATTTCTTCTTTTTACTAGATTACGGCGTAACTCATGCGGGGAGGTTACGCCATAAAAGCCTTGGGTGCCTTCAATTGCTTGAATTCCACGTCCAAATCCTGTGTCTTTTGTTCAAATGCTTGTATTTTTCCTGAAAATTAAATATAAGTGATTAAGTATTGTTTTCAGACATTTATAGCATAATTACAAGTATTTTCATAGGGAATTTGGTATTAAAAAGTATTAACTATTTGATGTTATCAGTGACTTAAAAATGTTTTGACAAGTTAAAACCTTAATATTATGATAGTAGACGTCGTTACGGAAATTTTGATATAAAGAACGTAAAAATCAAACTAAAAACGAAGAAGTTATAGCTATTTTAAACTTGTCGAAACTTAAATATTTTCTCAGCTATTTTTATAATCTGATCCGATTTTGAATCGAGGTTTCGACCCCTTTCGGGTCTGAACCGGATAAAGTGTTGATGCGGTCGTTGTAGGACTTCTACACGAAGTTTTACAACTCCTTAGGCAGAGCACCTAATCGTTGTAGTAGTAGTATAGGCAAGACTCGGGGGGTTGTTATCATTCACTCAGGGAATAGGTTGGGAAGGCTTGATCACGGTCTAACAGAATTCTAAAGGTTGAAAGAAGATTATTTTTGGGTTTTTATGTTTTATGAAAAGCAAGTAAACCATATATTTGAGAGGTGGTTTGGTTTTAGCTATTAAACTAAATATAAATTCTACGCTACTGGTGATAACAATAAGAAAAAATACTATGTTTATTAATCATGTATTACTCCCTATATTGCTTCTCATAGTGTTGTTGCTTTGTCACCCTTGTGATGATTTGTGTAACTATTTCCTAAGTCATGAATGAATTACACGAACCCGCAATCTACTTAGTATTCCGCTAGAGCAACGCACAAATAAGGTAGTATGAAGACTATTACAAGGCCCCTAGGAGTACACTAAGTGCATGTGAAATATATAAGAGTGGATCAACCTTATAGGGTTCTAACGGTAGTATGAAGACTTGTTACCCGATGAATATCCTGTATAACAATCATGTTTTCCTCGTCACTATCAACAGCGATGCAGACCAAAGCTAGTTTTTAAGACTACCGTGCACATTCCCATCACAAAAAAAAACACTATAAGATATACATTCTAGGTTTCACAATCAAAATAAACACAATATGAGGCTATAGCCTAGCATGTTAATAAGCGCAGAACATAGTGAAATTCCAAATCAAACACCATACACATATTGAATGATTAAATAAACGTTACTTGATTAAAACATGAGTTGGAGGAAGTACAATAGGGTTTTAGGCACTAAAATCGTCCCTAACAGCTGCTACACGAACTAGGGTTCGTACCCTCTTTTTATTCTAAAGTTACATACTCAAAACCTTAATTTCGGGTTTGTACATATAGGAAAATCGCTGCGACGGCGTGCGTTTTAATCGTGACACCGTCATGAAAGAGAATATTCTAGATAATGGGGTGGGTCGTGTACTTTAACGCCGTCGTGAGAACTAGTGATGTCGTCTTGGTCTTCGTTCTGACGGCGTCACGTTATATTGGTGACGCCGTCTCCAGCCACTATAGAGAAATTCTTGAGCAATGTTGGTGTAGGTTTGTAGTCTTGTCTGTTTCTTCTCCAAATGAGCCCAAGTCACGTGTAATTCTTCCAAATGTCTTCCAAATGCAAAATACCTAAAAAGGAACGATTAAGTACCTATTTTTGGCATAAATGCATGATTTAGGGGGCTAAACGACCCCAAAAAAGTGTATAAAATGACACCTCATCAAATACCCATACACTTGGGATTTGCTTGTCCTCAAGCAAATAGGCTTTTCTACCTAGACAATAACAATATGAGGGGTCATTTTACCTACTTTTTAAAAGTAATCTACAACATAACCTTCTAGACCTCGTAATTAATAGCACAGAAAGTATATATTAGCACCTCACATAAGTTTTTGGGATTCTCTCTTTCACTCGGTTGTATAATAAGATAATAACATATATGGGAAATGGAAAAATTAACACCCCGCGCTAAAGGGTCAATCGAGATTGCTACGGAAATTAGCAATTTGATGTTACAAAATAGCATCCTCACCACGTATAGAAAACTGACCCAAAAGACGTTAAAAAACAACATGTGTTCCATTATTTTTCAAAGTTAAAATGCGTTAGGTCCCACAGAATCGCAACCACCGTTTATTACAACATTGAAAGACAAATGTTTTCAAATAAAAGACATTGTTTTTTAAACACAACGTAAGACATTGTTTTTGAAAGACCGGAACACACAAGTAGTCTTTCTATAAAATCCATCACACGCACGACACCTCCACTCCATCGTTGCCTTCATCCTTGGTTACCTGGGATAAAACATGTTTAAAACGTCAACAACAATGTTGAGTGAAATTCATAGAGTTTAAAATAATTAATAAGCAATATCTTTGAACACATAATTAGTTCTCGGGAAAACAAAGCAACAAATGCAATGTATAGCAACTTCTTTTCTTTCACGCAATAAGCTCATGACACCGAACGTTAACAGTACATATGGCATTTCATATGTTAAAGTGCCCCAAAACAAGATATTATTGTCATATATCTACTAATTTCTAAATACAAAATGTCCGTTTGACAGGGTGGTCACAAGGATTCAGACCCCGGACAGGGTTGTCAAACCTAATAGATCTATTTAATGCATTAGCGTTCACCTCACAAGGCAATTAACAATTACAAAATCAAATCCATAACCCATCGTCACATAATTATCACCATCATCTCCTTCACACCATCATCTCCTTCAAACAATCAAAACTCGAATGAAAAAAAATATAATCTAAGATCTCAGTTTCAATCCCTTCGTGTGTTTCAAGTCAATCAAAAACTATCAATGGATCAAGAACATGAAAGGAAAGATTTCATCATTGATCTGTGAGGAGATACAACCCCTTTGCTATTCAAACATAAAGATTGTTGTATAACAAATTTGTTATCAACCATTTTTTGTTTCGATTGACATACTCAAACAAATAAATTCACCTACCCGAGACCTCTTTTGAGAGATCTAGATGTCGTCCTTATTCTGATTTGAAGCTCGGTTAAGACACGATTCATGGGTTGTTATGCCTAAGATAATGATCGATAAGGTCATTGGTGAGTTTAGAGTATGAAGATCAGGTGCGTTTGAATGAGATGGATTGTGGGTATGGATATGGTTGGAGAAGCAGATATGATTGAAGTGTTCGATTCATCATTAGAGTGAAAAGGTTAGGAGATTTTCATCTTGGTTGTTCTTGTGGCTGCGTATGAAAGTAAAAATGTGTTTAGGGTTAAGGATCCCTAATAATAAGGATGTGGGGACATATATATCTCATTTGTTTGATTATTTGTTATGGGTTTTTTTTTGCAGACGAGGTATAAGACGAGTTGGGCCTTGTATTTAGTTTATAATTTACTAAATATGATGGATTTGGGCTATATAACTTATTAGGCTGAATTTTTTAAAAGTATTTGGCTGGTAGGATTTTTGACACATCGGCTGTGAATACAAATAAAGTGGGCCAAAAGTTATTAATTGGTGATGGGCTGATTTTCAATAATTAGCTTGTTGTGGTGGTAATGTTATGGATTAATCCGGGTACTAACATGCTATCACGACAAGTTTGACTAGACAATGTTTTCTCGTTGATGACAATTCAAAAATAACATTCCTCCTAGTTTAACGACAATTGAACAAACAAACAACAAGCATGATACATAACACTAAAATGATCCTGAAGAGATTCGATAAATGACGAATGGCTAGAGATTCGGATTACGATGACATGTGATCACGGAGTTGATTTTGTATCCCTTATTTGAGATTGAAGTTAGATTTCACGAAGGCGTCTACTTATTTCATCATCGATACTTTCTTTTATTTTTTTATCGATGAGCTGATTCATGAACGTATATGCAGATGATTAAGACTTAAATTATCTAGTTACCAGCAGTCAGGGTGGTTGGTTGTGCAGACCGGATAACTATCACTAAAGGAGTTACGTTTGATGTACTCCGTGTCACACGCAGAAGTCGATAGTGGATAATTTCAAGAGTTTTTTACTTCTATCCTTATGCTAGGAGCAACATACGTACATATTGATTGTATCTTGCACCGTTCTGTCAATCACAACAAGTGCGCACTTAAGTAACAATTTTGTGGATTTCCACTTCAATTTCAAGTTTGGTATAGTCGGGTTTTACTTCACTATGTGATCACAGCATAGCTGACGAGTACTACTGATGAATTTGAGTTGGAAAAGTTAGCCAAAGAGTTTAATGGTTGAGATCTTAATCAGCATTCCACTGCATTTCAAGACATAAGTTACTTCACAGTCCTAAGACAATTTCTCAAGGTTTCTTCAACGACATTCATATAAAAGACCTTGATTATACCAATTTTTCTTGATTCTTGCTTCATCTCCTCTACGATTTTCTCTGAGACACAGAGAGTAAATTTCTTTGTTATGGATCTCAAATTGTGCTAAAGACAAGAACATTCACGGAGTATATGTGACGTACACAACAACTGATGCTTCCGAGAGAGTTCGGCAACCATCATGGGGGGAAAAGGTGTACATCCAGGACTTAATTGACTTTGAAGTTTACCAAAATTGTCCCCCCAAAAAAACCGTTCCAGGTGGAAGTTTGATACCCTAAAATGTTTTTATAAGTATGGTTTATGAAGTATTCTGCATACGTGGGGCTAAACGACCCCAAAAAAGTGTATAAAATGACACCTCATCAAATACCCATACACTTGGGATTTGCTTGTCCTCAAGCAAATAGGCTTTTCTACCTAGACAATAACAATATGAGGGGTCATTTTACCTACTTTTTAAAAGTAATCTACAACATAACCTTCTAGACCTCGTAATTAATAGCACAGAAAGTATATATTAGCACCTCACATAAGTTTTTGGGATTCTCTCTTTCACTCGGTTGTATAATAAATTATAACATATAGGGGAAATGGAAAATTTAACACCCCGCCCTAAAGGGCATCAGATTGCTCAGCGGAAATTAGCAATTTGGTGTTACTAAATAGCATCCTTCACCACGATAATAGAAAACGACCCAAATGAGACGTTTAAAACAACATGTGTTCCATTATTATTCAGAGTTAAAGTGTGTTAGGTCCTACAGAATCGCAACCACCGTCTATTACAACATTGAAAGACAAATGTTTTCAAATAAAAGACATTGTTTTTAAACACAACATAAGACATTGTTTTTTAAAGACCGGAACATACAAGAAGTCTTTCTATAAAATCCATCACACGCACGACACCTCCACGTCATCGTTGCCTTCAACCTTGGTTACCTGGGATAAAACATGTTTAAAACGTCAACAACAATGTTGACTGAAATTCATAGAGTTTAAAATAATTAATAAGCAATATCTTCGAACACATAATTAGTTCTCGAGAAAACAAAGCAACAAATGCAATGTATAGCAACTTCTTTTCTTTCACGCAATAAGCTCATGACACCGAACGTTAACAGTACATATGGCATTTCATATGTTAAAGTGCCCCAAAACAAGATATTATTGTCATATATCAACTAATTTCTAAACACAAAATGTCCGTTTGACAGAGTGGTCACAAGGATTTAGACCCAGGAAAGGGTTGTCAAACCTAATAGATCTATTTAATGCATTAGCGTTCACCTTACAAGGCAATTAACGATTCATGAAATAAGGTACTTCGACAATAGCTACTTATGTGGAAACAATCTAATAATCGGGTCCAACATACCATAAAATCATATGTGTTCGATTTATAAAACAAACATGTATCCCCCTCGCGGGTTTAAAAACATTTAAAATAGTTTAGAAGCAAGGCTATGAACTCACCTTAAGCAAAAGATCCAAATCAATCAAGTCAATCAAACGTAACTTGCTTCACGTCTTAACCGCGACCTATATAATACATATATGGCGGTACGTGACTAAAAGTATATTAAATCATATATTGCATACTTGCATATATACATATATATAACATTTATTACATATGTACAATCATATACTACAATCTCCAAGTGCGACGCAAAACATTTCACTTAGGCATACTTAACAATATTACAACATTTCCATAAAGTTTCTATTTTTAGAAAGCTTGCCGAAAGTAAGGATAATACAATCCCAACGTAGCATTTCTACTTTAGTTTAACTAACTTTATGAACCATTTGCTTATTATAGACTTTATTCAAAAGTTTACTCAAGTTTGACTTTCAAAAGTCAAAGTTCGTAGTTGACTTTTACCCTAAAAATACCCAAACTTGACTCGGCCGTAAAACGTTCGTTTTTAGGAGTTACAAGGCCCACCTTATATCAAAACGGACCTTAGAACATCCTTCATCATTATCAAGAGCCTAAAATAGATTTTAAAAGTTTCTCGACACGCTACGGTCAAGTCAAACTTTCTGGTCAAACTTGGTCAACCCAAAGTCATACCAAATCATATTTTTAGCAAAATCTAACTATTCCAACATGTTTAACTAGCCTAAAAACATGTACCAAAACTATTAAACACATGTTCATACTCAAAATACTTTCAAATCAATTTTGCACTTGAATCATCTAGCTACAATCATATACATGTAATAATATTCAATTAAATCAAGTAAACAAGTAATTAGAAGACTCACAAAGCTAGAACAAAACTCGACTATGGTTTTTCCTTGGTTGGACCGTACGAACGAACACAACAAACCCTAAAACCAAACCTTTTTCCAACAACTAGCACCAAAATAACACTTATCTAGCAACTAGAAACACACCCTTATGCACCAAATCACTAGAACTTGACCCAAAATCCAACTTCTTGAAAACTTAGTGCATGTGAGATTTTCTTAGTGGGAAATGTAGAGGATTAAACAAGGATCAATAATCTATAAATAGATTGTATTGCATGTAAGTAAACAATTTGTGGTGATGGATTGTGTGTGTGTGGGTGACTTCGAATGGCAAGGAGAGGAGGAAGAGAAAAGAGTGAAAATTTTTGGTAAAGAAATGTTATGTATGTGTGTGTGCTTCTTTATATAGAAAAGAAGTTTGACAATATAACAATTTTGGTCCCTCCTTCTCATAAGTCCTTGCAAAGTTAATACAAAAAGGTTACATTTTTGTCACCTAGCCGACTAGAACATGGGTCACCACATGTTTCATAAAAAATTTATTCCGTCCCACTAATTTAGTTTAAAACCTTTGTTAAAACGTTAAACCTCGCAAAACACGACCTTTAAACATGGTTTTTAAAAAAACTCGAGGAAACGTCAAAAAATACAAAAATGACATATTTACGCTATCGGAGCAGTAAAACAAATTTTTCTGACTTTCTTAAACGCCAAAGACAAATAGAAAATAAATCACAAAATGAAATTCACCATATAATTAAATATTCTCATCAAACCATGTATAGCATAAACGACTATAACTAGTTACATATAAAAATAAGCGTCGTAGCTCGGGATAAACGTTGACCTAAAACTCGAGTTGTTACATTCTCCCCACCTTTAGGGAGTGACGTCCCAGCACTCAGCTCGTCTTATCCGCTTTCTTTGCTTCATCCTTACTTGTAAAGAGATGAGGGTACTTTTCCTTAATCTGATCCTCACGTTCCCAAGTAAATTTTGGACCTCTTTGCGAATTCCAATGAACTCTGACAATAGGTATCCTACTTTGCTTAAGTCGCTTGACCTCTTTATCAACAATCTCTACCGGTTCCTCAATCATATGCAACTTATCATCAAGTTAGATCTCTTCCATCGGAACAACAATATCACCTTCCGCTAAAAACTTCTTAAGATTTGAAACATAAAAAGTACTATGAACCCCTTTCAACTCTTCAAGTAACTCCAACGTATAAGCTACAGGACCCACTCTAGCTAAAATCTTAAATGGCCCAATATAACGTGGACTTAACTTCCCCACACTTTCCAAAACGCACAGCGCCCTTCCATGGCGATACCTTAAGCAGTAACTTATCACCAACTTCAAATTCCAATGGCTTAGCTCTCTTATCTGCATAACTCTTCTGATGACTACGAGCAGCTAACAAGCGGTTCTTAGTCTGGATAATCTTCTCTGTCGTATCACAGATCAATTCTGGACCGGTGAGTTGGCTATCCCCAACCTCACTCCAGCATACAGGTGATCTACATTTTCTTCCGTACAAACCTTCATATGGTGCAGCTTTAAGGCTCGCGTGATAACTATTGTTGTATGAGAACTCGACCAATGGCAAATGGCGATCCCAACTATTTCCAAAGTTAATTACACAGGCACGCAACATATCTTTCAACGTTTGTATTGTCCTTTCACTTTGACTATCCGTTTGAGGGTGGTAAGCAGTACTCATATCCAAATTCGTCCCCAATGCTTCCTGAAGCGATCTCTAGAAATTTGACATAAAATGGCTATCTCGACCTGAAATGATTGAAACAGGAACACCATGCCTACACACTATCTCCTTCAAATACAGTCATGTGAGTTTCTCCATACTATCCATTTTCTTCATTGGTAGGAAATGAGCTGGTTTGGTCAGTCGGTCGACAATTACCCAAATCATATCATACCCACTCGGCGTTCTTGGCAGTCCACTAACAAAATTCATAATAATCCTTTCCCACTTCCAAACTGGAATCTTAAGTTGTTGCAGCAATCCAGACGGTTTTTGATGCTCAGCTTTAACCTTTGCACAAGTCAGACACTTACTAACATATGTAGCGATATCAGCTTTCATGTTCGGCCACCAGTACAACAAATTAAAATCTTGATACATCTTGTCCGATCTCGGATGGATGGACTACTTGGACTTATGCGACTCATGCATAACCAAATCCCTCAATCCACCAAATCACGGCAACCAAACTCGATTCCCAAAACAACGCGTTCCATTAGGGCGAAATTCGAATATTGGCTTAATCAATCTCCACAAATTTTCTTTCCTTACATACTTCTTCTTTTTTGCTTCCTTCTGAGCTTCACGAATTTACTTCGGTAGATCATTGTGAACAGTCATCGTCAAAGCTTGAACACGTAATGGCTTATCCCTTTCCTTCTGACTCAAGGCGTCAGCCACAACATTCGCTTTTCCAGGATGATACCGAATTTCACAATCATAATCACTCAATAACTCAATCCATCTCCGTTGTCTTAATTTCAACTCTTTCTAATTCAAAATATATTGTAGGCTCTTGTAATCGGTGAAAACCACACACTTCGTTCCATAAAAATAATGTCTCCACAATCTAAGAGCGAAAACAACGGCTCCCAACTCCAAATCATGAGTAGTGTAATTCTCTTTATGGACTTTCAATTGTCTAGAAGTATACGCTATCACCTTCTCTCTTTGCATCAACATGGCTCCATAACCCTTAAAAGATGCTTCACAATACACCACGAAATCTTTTGTTCCTTTGGGCAATACTAAGATCGGTGCACTACATAACTTTTTCTTTAACGTCTGAAAAGCTTCTTCTTCTTCTTTTCCCTACTCGTATTTCTTATTTTTCTGAGTCAACTTAGTCAGTGGCTTAGAAATCAAAGAAAAACCTTCGATAAACCTCCTATAATACCCAACTAATCTAAGAAATTGCCTCACCTCTGTTGGCGTCGTCGATGCAGCCTAACTCTTAATGGCTTCGATCTTGGCAGGATCAACATGAACACCACTACGATCAATCACATGACCCAAAAATTATATTGAATCTAGCCAAAAATCACACTTTGAAAACTTGGCGTACAATCTCTCTTTCTTAAGCAGCTCCAGAATAATCTTCAAATGCTTCCCATGCTCTTCTCCGTCCTTGTAATAAACCAAAATATCATCGATGAACACTATGACAAACTTATCTAGATACGGCTTGCATACTTGGTTCATTAAGTCCATAAACAAAGCAAGCGCATTAGTCGGTCCAAACGGCATTACTTGGAACTCAAAGTGACCATAACGAGTTCTAAATGCAGTAATTGGAATGTCTTCCTATTTAATGCGTAACTGATGATATCCTGATCGCAGATAGATCTTAGAATACATGCTCGAACCTTGTAGTTGGTCAAACAAATCATCAATTCTCGAAAGAGGATAACGATTCTTGACAGTCAACTTGTTCAACTCGCGATAATCTATACACATTCTAAAAGATCCATCTTTCTTCTTCACAAACAAACTGGTGCTCCCCACGGTGATGAACTCGGACGAATAAATCCCTTCTCCAACAGCTCTTGCAATTGTACCAACAACTTTCATCTCAGACGGTGCCAATCTATATGGTGCATGTGCAACAGGTGCAACCCCCGATACTAGATCAATTCGAAATTCTACTTGCCTCGGTGATGGTAGTCCTGGCAACTCCTCAGGAAACACCTTAGGAAAATCACGAATTACAGACATGTCTTCCATTTATTTCTCTTTCGAATGGTTTTCCATCACGTATGCCAAAAACAAATTACAACCTCGCTCGACGTACTTACGGGACTTAATACAAGATATAACCTTCAATCGAGACACACCTTTGTCACCTTCGACTATCAGCGTCTTATTCACATACAGTATACGAACAAATTTATCACCACAGACGATAACGGCATCGTGCTTGACAAGCCAATCCATACCGATTATGACATCAAACGTACCAAGCTCAATCGGCATAAGATCGATTTCAAAAATGTGGTTCACTAAACTCAAAGTGCAACCTTTCAAAACAATGTTCGTACTAACTATCCTTCCATCAGCTAACTCTACCTTATAACTATCCTCTATTTTAATCGGTTTGATATCGAGCAATGAACTAAATCTAGTGTTCACAAAACTCCTATCGGAACCCGAATCAAATAAAACAGAAGCATATCGGTTATTGAGCAGAAACGTACCAGTAACCACATTCAAACCTTGCGGCTCAGCATCCTTAGTAGCATAAGCCCGGCCATGAACTTCTCCAACTTCTTCTTGCTTAATCTTCTTTAGACATCGGTTCCTAGTATGAACTTGCTCACTACAATCATAACAAGTCCAAACAGGTTGAGTGTTATTCACCATAAAATCAGTTGATAAACAACACGGATTCCCCCTGTGCTCTGGTGCCAATTGATAAACATAAGATTCACCCTAGATCAAGATCTGGAGGTATGGTAAAGTGAAAGTGAAATTTAGCCATTGTAATAGAGAGAAAAAGAAATAAGATATATGAGAAGTTGTATGTGTGCTAGAGAGAAAAACACACACACACACTTTTACAAGTGTAAACTTCTACCCCTCCATGGAAGTATAGAGGGGGTATTTATAGTCCCGGGCTTGACTAGATAAACTAACCCGACATGACTATAAATGATAAATGTAATTCCGGATTAGTCACCATATTTTAGGGCTAACAATGAGGACTTACAAATCCCTTGCTCAAAACAGGGATAAAAGGGCTCTTAGAGAGCTTATCTACCAGCTATAGCTTGTGTAAAACAAGCTAGTAAAACCCCTATAAGCCCTTCCTTTTTTGGCATATCTTCCAAATAGCTTTTTTTAGTAAATTTTGGTAAAAAATGACTTAGGCACTATAAGTTATTGGAAAACTTATAGTACTTAAGTTAACAGCTTTAAGTAACTAAAAAGAGCTTTTGTGAGTTTAAATAAACAGTTTTCAAAACATATAATGCATTAACTTAAAAATAGGATTTTATAAAAAAAACTTAAATTTCATTAACTTAAAAACAAGAGTACAAGACTTTTAAAAGTAAATTGCAATAAACTTAAAAACTTAATATAAGCTGAAAATTAAAAACTTAAAAAAAAAATAGATGCCACCAATGGCTTACAAGGCCCTATTTATAGAAAAACTAAGTTTTGGTCTTCAATGTCTTGTGCTACTTCATTGAGACAATGGAGAGGTGTGTTTCCTGTGTGAGAGAGCTCGAAGTCATCATCTAACCATCCAATTTGAGTGCTCTCCAAGGGGATGATCTCAACCCTTTAATCTTTTTGTCTTTGTTTATCAGCCAATAAGAGTTTATGGGATTGCCATGGTGGGTTTGGCTGTTTATGAAGTGGGGTTGAGGGGGAAAGTGACGTTTTGGGGTGAAGAGTTAAAGGAAAACGACAGGGATGATGAATAGTATTATTGGCGGGAAAGTGGATTTCGGTATTGTGCATTTAATTACTAGAATCCTTGTCCTATGAGGTTGTAGTGGAAGCAGTATGTATTCCTGAGTAGGTCCTTTATCTTTTCCTGATGAACCTGAAACATAAGAATCTTGTGTACCTTTACTCGTTATTTTACCTCCTTTGTGATCACTTCCAAAAGCCACAAAGCCTCCATTAAAATCTTCATAGTCTAAAAGATAAGCTTTTTGCCAAGACATATGCTAAGAGTAACCACTATCCACCACTCTTGCATGATCCTGTAACAAGATCTTTGGATTTCCTTTGCACAAAAAGTACGAGAATTAATATCTCTTAGGGACCCAAGCCATTCAGACTTGGAAATCCCTTTGGGTCAACAAAACTCAACATTCATTGAGCATGAATGCTCCACTGTCTTTGGACAACATGATCCCAAGTAATTTTCCTTAGTCCTCCCAAACCCCCACCTTGATTTCTGCGCTTTCCAAAACGTACAACGCCCTTCTATGGCGATGCCTTGAGCAGTACCATATCACCGACTTCGAATTCCAACGGCTTAGTTCTCCTATCTGCATAGCTTTTCTGGCGACTACGGGCAGTTAACAAACAGTTCTTAATCTGGACGATCTTCTCGGTCGTATCATATATCAATTCTGGACAGGTGAGTTGGCTATCCCCAACCTTACTCCAGCATATAGGTGATCTACATTTCCGTCTGTACAAAGCCTCATATGGTGCAGCCTTAATGCTCGCGTGATAACTATTGTTATATGAGAACTCGACCAATGGCAGATGGCGATCCAAACTACTTTTAAAGTCGATCACACAAGCACAACAACATATCTTTCGGTTTTTGTATATTCCTCTCACTTTGACCATCCGTTTGAGGGTGGTAAGCGGTACTCATATCCAAATTCGTCCCTAACGCTTTCTGAAGCGATCTCCATAATCTAGACGTAAAATGGCTATCTCAATTCGAAATGATCAAAACAGAAACACCATGCCTACACACTTCCTTCAAATACAGTTGCGTAAGCTTCTCCATACTATCCGTTTTCTTTATTGGTAGGAAATGAGCTGATTTGGTCAGTCGGTCGACAATAACCCAAATCGTATCATATCCACTCGGCGTTCTTGGCAATCCACTCACAAAATCCATAGTAATCCTTTCCCACTTCCAAACTAGAATCTCAGGTTGTTGCAGCAACCCAGATGGTTTCTGATGCTCAGCTTTAACCTTCGCACAAGTCAGACACTTACTAACGTACGTGGCAATATCAGCTTTCATATTCGGCCACCAGTACAACGGATTCAAATCTTGATACATCTTGTCCGATCCCGAATGGATAGAATACTTGGACTTATGCGATTCATGCATAACCAAATCCCTCAATCCATTGAATAGCGGTAACCAAACATGATTTCCAAAACAACGTGTTCCATCAAGGCGAAACTCGAATATTTGCTTAATCAATCTCCCCAAATTTTATGCCTTCACATTCTTCCTTTTCATCGCTTCCTTCTGAGCTTCATGAATCTGCTTTAGTAGATCATTGTGAACAGTCATCATCAAAGCTCGAACACGCAATGGCTTATTCCTTTCCTTCCGACATAAGGCGTCAGCCACAACATTCGCTTTTCCAGGATGATACCGTATTTCACACTCATAATCACGTCAACAATTTCATCCACTCCGTGTCTCAAGTTCAATTCTTTTCTAATTCAAAAATATAATTGCAGGGCTCTTGGGATCGTGAAAACACACACTAAGACTTTCGTTCCATACAAATAATGTCTCCATAATCTAAGAGTGAAAACAACGGCTCCTAACTCCAAATCGTGAGTAGTGTAATTCTCTTCATGGACTTTCAATTGTCTAGAAGCATACGCTATCACCTTCTCTCTTTGCATCAACACGTCTCCATAACCTTTAAGTGATGCGTCACAATACCCATGAAAATCTTCCATTCCCTCGAGCAGTAAAAACCGACAGACAAGATCGGTGAACTAACAACTTCTGCTTTATGTTTTTAAAAGGCTTCTTCTCTTCTTTTCCCCACTAGAACTCGTAATTCTTATTTATTCTGAGTCAACTTAGTCAGTGGCTTAGAAATCAAAGAAAAACCTTCAATGAACCTCCGGTAGTACCCAGCCTATCCAAGAAATTGCCTCACCTCCGTTGGCGTTGTCGGTGCAACCCAACTCTTAATGGCTTCGATCTTGGCAGGATCAACATGAACACCACTATGATCAATCACATGACCCAGAAATTATACCGAATCTAGCCAAAAATCACACTTTGAAAACTTGGCGTACAATCTTTATTTCTTAAGCAGCTCAAGAATAATCTTCAAATGCTTTCCATGCTCTTCTTCGTCCTTGGAATAAACCAAAATATCATCGATGAACAACAAGACGAACTATCATGTATGGCCTTTTGCATACGCATTCATCAAGTCCAAAAACACAGCAGGCGCATAAAGTCATCCAAACGGCATCACTTGGAACACAAAAGTACCATACCGAGTTCTAATGCATTAATGGAATGTCCTCTTCTTTAACGCGTAACTGGTGATGTCCTGATCACAGATCGATCTTAGAATAGTTGGTCAAATAAATCATCGATTCTCGGAAGAGGATAACGATTCTTGACAGTCAACTTGGTCAACTCGCGATAATCTATACACATTCTGAAAGATCCATCTTTCTTTTTCACAAACAACACCGGTGCTCCCCACGGTGATAAACTCGGACGAATAAATTCTTTCTCCAGTAACTCTTGCAATTGTACTGACAACTCTCTCATCTCAGACGGTGCCAATCTATACGGTGCACGTGCAACAGGTGCAGCCCCTGGTACTAGATCAATTCGAAACTCTACTTGCCTCGCGTGGTAGTCCCTGAAAACTCCTCCAGGAAATACCCTTAGGAAAATCATGAATTACAAGCACGTCTTCCATTCGTTTCTCCTTTGACTTGTTTTCCGTCACGTGTGCCAAAAACAAATGGCAACCTCGCTCGACGTACTTACGGGCCTTGATACAAGGGTATTAAAAAAATTGGAAAAAAAACCCCCCTTTAATCGAGACATACCTTGTCACTTTCGACTATCAACATCTTGTTTCCATATGGTATACGAACAACTTTCTTGCTACAGACGATAACGGCATCGTGCTTGATAAGCCAATCCATACCAATGATGACGTTAAACGTACCAAGCTCAATCGGCATAAGATCGATTTCAAAACATGGGTTCCTTAATATTTCAAAAAGTGCAACCTTTCAGAACAGTGTTCGTACTAACTACCCTTCTATCATCTAATTCTACCTCATAACTAGCCCCTATAATAACCGGATAGATATCAAGCATGGAACCAAATCTATATCCATAAAACTCCTATCAGAACCCGAATCGAATAAAACAAAAGCCATAGCGGTTTATTGTATCAAAACAGTAAACCAGTAACCAATTCGGACCCTTACGAACTCAGCATCCTTAATAGCAAAAGCGCGACTACGAACTTCTCCAATTTTTCCTCTTCTAACCGTCCTTGGGCATCAGTTTCCTATTATGACTTGCTCACCTACATCAAACAAGTCGAGAATAGGCTGCTTAAGTCGCTTGACCTCTCTATCAACAATCTCTACCGGTTCCTCAATCATATGCAAGTTATCATCAAGTTGAATCTCATCCATCGAAACAACAATATCACCTTCCGCTAAACACTTCTTAAGATTTGAAACGTAAAAAGTACTATAAACTCCCTTCAACTCTCCATGTAACTCCAACGTATAAGCTACAGGACCCACTCTAGCTAGAATCTTGAATGGCCCAATATAATGTGGACTTAACTTCCCGCGCTTTCCAAAATGCAAAACGCCCTTCCATGGTGATACCTTAAGCAGTACCTTATCACCATCTTCAAATTCCAATAGCTTAGCTCTCTTATTTGCATAACTCTTCTGGTGACTATGAGCAGCTAACAAACGGTTCTTAATCTGGATAATCTTCTCGGTCGTACATACAGGTGATCTACATTTTCTTTCGTACAAAGCTTCATATGGTGCAGCTTTAATGCTCGCGTGATAACTATTGTTGTATGAGAACTCGACCAATGACAAATGGCGATCCCAACTATTTCCAAAGTCAATCACATAGGCACGCAACATATCTTCCAACGTTTGTATTGTCCTTTCACTTTGACCATCCGTTTGAGGGTGGTAAGAAGTACTTATATCCAAATTCGTCTCCAACGCTTCCCGAAGCGATCTCTAGAAATTTGACGTAAAATGGCTATCTCGATCCGAAATGATCAAAACAGGAACACCATGCCTACACATTATCTCCTTCAAATACAGTCGCGTGAGTTTCTCTATACTATCCATTTTCTTCATTGGTAGGAAATGAGCTAATTTGGTCAGTCGGTCTACAATAACCCAAATCATATCATACCCACTCGGCGTTCTTGGCAGTCCACTAACAAAATCCATAGTAATCCTTTCCCACATCTAAACTGGAATCTCAGGTTGTTGTAGCAATCTAGACGGTTTCTGATGCTCAGCTTTAACCTTTGCACAAGTTAGACACTTACTAACATATGTGGTGATATCAACTTTCATGTTCGGCCACTAGTACAACAACTTCAAATCTTGATACATCTTGTCCAATCCCAGATGGATAGAATACTTGGACTTATGCGACTCATGCATAACCAAATCCCTCAATCCACTGAATCGCGACAACCAAACTCGATTCCCAAAACAACGCGTTCCATCAGGGCAAAATTCGAACATTGGCTTAATCAATCTCCTTAAATTTTCTTTCCTTACATACTTCTTCTTCATTGCTTCCTTCTGAGTTTCACGAATTTGCTTCGGTAGATCACTGTGAACAGTCATCATCAAAGCTCGAATAAGCAATGGCATATCCCTTTCCTTCTGACTCAAGGCGTCAGCCATAACATTTGCTTTTCCAGGATGATACCGAATTTCACAATCATGATCACTCAATAACTCAATCCATCTCCGTTGTCTTAAGTTTAACTCTTTCTGATTCAAAATATATTGTAGGCTCTTGTGATCGGTGAAAACCACACACTTCGTTCCATACAAATAATGTCTCCATAATCTAAGAGCGAAAACAACGGCTCCCAACTCTAAGTCATGAGTAGTGTAATTCTCTTCATGGACTTTTAATTGTCTAGAAGCATACGCTATCACTTTCTCTTTTTGCATCAACACGGCTCCATAACCCTTAAGGGATGCGTCACAATACACCATGAAATCTTATGTTCCTTTTAGAAATCTAAATCGGTGCATTAACAACTTACCTTGTAAACGCCTAAAAAAGCTTCTTCTTCTTCTTCTTTTCCCCAACCTATTTCTATTTTCTAAGTCAAACTAGTCCAATTGCTTAAGAAAATCAAAGAAAAACCTTCGATAAACCTCCTATAATACCCAACCAATCCAATAAATTGCCTTACCCCTGTTGGCGTCGTCGGTGCAGCCCAACTCTTAATGGCTTCGATCTTGGCAGGATCAACATGAACACCACTATGATCAATCACATGACCCAGAAATTGTATCGAATTTAGCCAAAAATCACACTTTGAAAACTTAGCGTACAATCCTATTTCTTAAGCATCTCCAGAATAATCTTCAAATGCTTCCCATGCTCTTCTTCGTCCTTGGAATAAACCAAAATATCATCGATGAACACTATGACGAACTTATCCAGATACGGCTTGCATACTCGGTTCATCAAGTCCATAAAAAAGAAGGCAAATTAGTTAATCCAAACGGCATTACTTGGAACTCAAAGTGACCATACCGAGTTCTAAATGCAGTAATTGGAATGTCTTCCTCTTTAATACGTAACTGGTGATATCCTGATCGCAGATCAATCTTAGAATACACGCTCAAACCTTATAGTTGGTCAAATAAATCATCGATTCTTGGAAGAGGATAACGATTCTTGACAGTCAACTTGTTCAACTAGTGATAATCTATACACAATCTAAAAGATCCATCTTTCTTCTTCACAAACGAAACTGGTGCTCCCCATGGTGATGAACTCAGACGAATAAAACCCTTCTCCAGCAACTCTTGCAATTGTACCAGATAACCTTCATCTAGATGGTCCAACGATATGGTGGACGTGCAACAGGTGCAGCCCCAGGTACTAGATCAATTTGAAATTCTACTTGCCTCGGCGGTGGTAGTCCTGGCAACTCCTCAGGAAACACCTCAGGAAAATTATGAATTACAGCCACGTCTTCCAATCATTTCTCCTTCGATTTATTTTCCGTCACGTGTGCCAAAAACAAATGACAACCTCACTCGGCGTACTTACGGGCCTTAATACAAGATATAACCTTTAGTCGAGACAACCATTGTCATCTCCGTCGACTATCACGGCTTATCCCATACAGTATACAAACAACTTTCTCACTACAGACGATAACAACATCGTGCTTGACAAGCCAATCCATACCTATTATGATGTCAAACGTCCCAAGCGAAATTGACATAAGATCGATTTCAAAAACATGGTTCACTAAACTCAAAGTGCAACCTTTCAAAACAGTGTTCGTACTAACTATCCTTCTGTCAGCTAACTCTACCTCATAACTATGCTCTATTTTAATCGGTTTGATGTCGAGCAATGACCTAAATCTAGTGTTCACAAAACTCCTATCAGAACCTGAATCAAATAAAACAAAAGCATAGCGGTCATTGAGCAGAAACGTACCCGTAACCACATTCGGACCTTGATGCTCGACATCCTTAATAGCATAAGCTCGACACGAACTTCTCCAACTTCTTCTTGCTTAATCTTCTTTGGACATCGGTTCCTAGTATGACCTTACTCACCACAATCATAACAAGTCTAAACAGGTTGAGCGTTAGCATCCGTGGCAACATTCATTTCCTTACAATACCTTGCCTTATGCCCAACTTTTCCACACTTATGGCACTTGATCGTACACTAACCCACATGGTGAGTAAAACATCGTTCACACAAAGGAAGCTTTCCATCAGTAGGAGCGGTAACCATGGCTCGTGCATTTCCTTGCTTTTGGCTATTCTGCAAAGTTTGATGAGAGTTATCCTTTTGATTGCCCTTACCACTACCATTTCCACTTTGAAGGCTCTCCTACTTTCGCTTCTTTCCTTCCAAAATTATTGCATCTTTAGCTTACAATTTTTTCTCTATCAATTTATGTGCCATGCGCATAGCTTCGTTCAGATCAGCAGGCTTAGAAGATGTCACTTCACCCTTGATATTATCAGTCAATCCCCGGATATAAGCATCAACCTTCACTCTTTCAGGCTCTACCACTCTTGGACACATCAAAGTCAGTTCATTAAACCTCTAAGTATAAGCAACAACATCATACTCCTTAACCTTTAAGTTCCACAATCCATGCTCCATTCTTTGAACTTCTTCTATTGGACAAAATTCCACAGTCATCAGTTGCTTCATCTCAGTCTAAGGCATTTGGTTCACAGTCTCCAAACCCATAGTTGCAACCTTAGTTTTCCACCAAGTCAAAGCTGGTCCTTCCAATGTAGCAGCAACAAACTTTACCTTCTTACCTTTTGCACATTCACTGATCTCAAAAACACTCTCAGTTTTCTCGAACCATCTTCGTAATTCGACAGCTCCTTCAATACCACGGAATACAGCAGGATTCCACTTTATAAACCCAGCAAAAGTGCACTCACAAACAGCAAGTGCAGTATCTTGACCTCTAATTGGCCCAGATCTACTAGCATCATTTCTAGCATTCGCATGTCTAGCCCGCTCAGCAGCGATAGCAGCATCGACACTTTCCTTGATCATTCGACGAATAGCAGCTTGAGTCAAAGGTGCAGACTTTGGAGGCATGATTCTGTCACGTCACACAGAAAACAATCTGATAAGCATTCATAACATGATATACTCATAACATGGTACAATGACAAATCAATCACAACAACAGTCACACAACATCAAGTAGTAATCAAAAGATAGTCATTCATTTTTCATCACAAAAGAGTTAATACATAGTTGCATTGTTTCATGAAATGATACAAATCGTTACAACCAATAGCACTAATTCTACTAACTGAGGATTCAGTTTAGTGATTACACAATAAAGATACCACAATTGAAACTAAACTACTAAGAATCACGAGGAGATCCTCGCGGCTCAGATGATGGACTCTTCTCATCTTCAATCGGAACATCGATAGCTTCATTCGGTCTTTCTTCAAACACAAATCCTCTACGAATCATCTCTTGATAGAACTCATGAGCTCAAACTCTAGTCCAATAGAGATCTTTCTCAACTCGTTCGTTTTGCATACGAAGGAATGTGTTGCAAAACCTTGCTTCTTCCAGTTCCTTCTTCAACTTCTTACACCCAGCTTTTTCTTTAGCATTACCAAGCTTTTCAACCAGCTTTTCCATTGCAGTCGTTCCTTGCTCCACACTAGAACGCACTTCATTACCCAAATCCAAAATCAACTTACCATAATACTCGTCCTTTGCTTTTCCTTTCTTCTCGACCAATGCATGCGCCGTCTCGCGACCACACAGTCGTCTTGAAAGAGAAGCCATTCGACCAAAAAGAGAGTTAATGTCCCTCCTCATGAGACCAGGCAATAGACCATCACTGTCCTCTCGAAGAAAAGGAGCAGTAGATGATTCAACTACTTCATGGACGCTAGCAGGAACAGTCTCATCCTCAGACTCAACCGCATCCTCAACCTCAATCTCATCATCAGGTTCAGACTCAGAAGCAGGCGGGCGAAGGGTTAAGGGATTCACTCTTCCTCAGGATTATGTCAACTCCGGCTCATTCTCATCTTCCTTGATGTCGACTTCCATATCATCTTCTTCTTCTTCAAATTCGTCTTCTTCCAGGTCCTCGTCTTCATCCACTAAGACAGGCTCGGGAACAATAGGAACATCATCGTGTTCGGCTCAACAACGGGTACATCATCCACATGATCGGGAGGAATTACGTTCACCATGATAATCTAGAAAATATCATACAATACTTACTTAATAGCGTATCACTTCTTATTCTTATTCAATAGTGTATCACTTTTTATTCTTATTCATTAGTGTTCCAATAAGAATATTATTATCTAAAATAACGGCTCGCATAAAAGCGCAACAAATAAAAATTTCACAATTTACGACCTTTTTCAATCCGAATATATCTCAATTATATTTCAAAAAACTTATATAATTGATAGTTTATCATATATCACATACCATTTATGGCATTATAAACACATGCATAAAATGCACCTTACATAACAATTCATGCATCCAACACATGCATAAATTTATCTATACTTAACTATTTATACATATAACACATACGTAAGCATATATCCATACGTAACAATCAACAAATTTACCTTTTCCTTCTATAGGTAACCAACGGCAACGAGGAGTCTCGGTTTGCTTATTGAGTTTGGCTTTATCTGTCTCCTTTTCTCCACTTGCGTGCGTGTAGAAGCGATATAGTTTAGGTTTTCACAACTTGGCCTAGTTCTCTATAACCTTAGGCTCTGATACCACTCTGTAACACCCCGCCCAACGTACATTAGATTGCGCAGCAGAAATTAGCAATTGGATACTAAATAGCACCATTTACCAAGATAATAGAAAACGACCCAAACGAGATGTTTTAACAAACATGTGTTCCATAATTAATCAGAGTTAAAAATGCGTTTAGGTCCCTACATAATCGCAAAACCACGGTCTATACAACCATTGAAAGACAATTGTTCAATTAAAAGAACTTGTTTTAACACATTAAGACATTGTTTTTAAAAGACGGAAACACAGTAGCTTTCATAAATCCTCAACTACGCACGACACCTCCAGCATCATTGTCTTCATCTGGTACTTGGATAAAACATGTTTAAAACGTCAACAACAAAGTTGAGTGAAATTCATAGAGTTTAAAATAATCAGTAAGCAATAATCTTTGAACACATAATTAGTTCTCGGGAAACAAAGAATACAAAATGCAATATATTTCATTTTCTTTGCTTTAACGGCAAATAAGTTCATGACACAAACGTTAAACAACACATATGGCATTTCTTATGTGAAAGGGCCCCAAAAACAATGGTCTTATGTCATATACCTACTATTTTCTAAATACAAAATGTCCGTTTGACAGGGTGTTCACCGTCGGATTCATACCCCGGACAGGGCTGTCAAACCTAATAGATCTATTTAATGCATTAGCGTTCACCTCACAAGGCAATTAACGGTTCATGAAATAAGGGACTTCGACAATAGCTACTTATGCGGAAACAATCTCATAATCGGGTCCAGCATACCATAAAATCATATGTGTTCGATTTATAAAACAAACATGTATCCCCCTCGCGGGTTTAAAAACATTTAAAACAGTTCAAAAGCGAGGCTATGAACTCACCTTAAGCAAAAGATCCAAATCAATCAACTCAATAAGCGTAACTTGCTTCACGTCTTAACCGCGACCTATATAATACATATATGGCGGTACGTGACTAAAAGTATAATATTTCATATATTGCATACTTGCATATACATATACTTATTACTATTACGTATATACAATCATATACTAAAATCTCCAAGTGCGACGCAAAACAATTCACCTTGACGTTCTTTATAATATTACAACGTTTTCCATAAAGTTTTCATTTTTTGAAAGCTTGCCGAAAGTAAGGATAATATAATCCGAACTTCATATTGAGTTATCAATTAACTAACATTACTAACCTTTGCTATTCTTTAGCTTTATTCAAAGTTTACGCAAGTTACTTTCAAAAGTCAAAGTTGTAGTGGACTTTTTACCCAAAATACCCAAACATGACTTGGCCGTAAAACGTTCGTTTTTAGGAGTTACAAGGCCCACCTTATATCAAAACGGACCTTAGAACATCCTTTATCATTATCAAAATCCTAAAATAGATTTCAAAAATTTCTCGACATGCTACGGTCAAGTCAAACTTTCTAGTCAAATAAAGTCAACCCAAAGTCATACCAAATCACATTTTTATCAAAATCAAACTATTCCAACATGTTTAACTAGCCTAAAAACATGTACCAAAACTATTAAACACATGTCATTACTCAAGAATACATTCAAATCAATTTGCATTGAATCCATTAGCAACCACTTCATATCATGTATATTTCATTATTTAAATCAACAATAAACATAAAAGTGCTTACAAAGCTAGAACAATTATCGATTTCGCTTCCCCCTTGGTTGAACCGTATGGATGAGCAAGCAAAGACCAATCCAAAATCTTTTTCAATCAAACCAAGCCTTTAAATCAACAATCTAACACCCTTAAACACTCCATTATACTCGAAAATCACAAGAACACACCAAAAATCTATCTTCTTGAAAACATAATGCATGGTTGTGCTTAATTTACAATTATCTTTTACCTTTATAAAAGAAGTTAAAATAACAAAACAGGATATTGAAATGCCAAATATACGCTTGTTTTGTAATTTGTATTGTGCAGAGAGGATATTTAAGAAAAGGCTGAAAAAACAAAGCCAAAAAGACAACCGGACTCGATAATGAAAAAGACTGTGAAAGACAATGCCAAATCGGAAAACCGGAAAAAGTCATTAAGTCAAAAAGTCAATAGAAAAGTTCAACTGGTTCAAGTCAAGTCCAACCCCGACAAATCCATATGTCAACATGTGAAGAAATATAAGTTTGAGGGTTAAAACTTGCAACACCCTAAACTTGTATTTATAAGAAGAAAAGATGAAAAAGAAGCAAGGGTGTAATTCTGCAAAATACAAAGTTCATACGAGGGCCAAAACTGCCAAGTCCCCATCTATTAACCACAAGGTTACGAAGTATTGCAAAGGGTATATAAACTCTTGGGGAGCTTGTTTTGCCACGTCCCAAAAGTCTATAACAACAACAAGGAGTTCGTTGCACTGTTACAGTTACCCAGAGGGACCATTTGTGCCAAGCTCCCAAAACCTACACTCTGTTATAACAAGAACATTTTCCCGCCCTTTTTCCCCAAACCAACTACGGGTGTGAAACCCCGTTTTTACCCTGTAAACCTTCACCACCACCATGGGTAATCATCGTCCCCCCCCTCCACCTACCATTTCCAGTGTGAATTTGCCAAGTTGGCAATCCACAACTCCCAAAGCTTGTATTTCGATGGCTATTGATAATAACCAAAGAAGCACAAAGGCCAGGATTTGTTTGCTTTCCCCCTCTCACACAACAAACACAAAGACTCAGTATAAAAGAAGAAGAAGACAGAAGAAAAGGGTTAGTTTTTTAGTTCTTAATTTTTCACTTTGTAATTTTTCGTATTTTTTTAAGCAATTTTCTTTCAAGTTTTTAATCAGCTTTAAGCACTTGTACCCTGTAATCTTTAGCTTTAAGTGTTTTTAAGTTAATTTCTTTTATGCACTTGTAATTCTCAGTTTTAATGAAAATTTAAGCTATTTTTACTTCATAAGCTCTCAATAAGCTCATTGGAGCTTATTCCTTTTCATAAGCTCAAATTCAGTGAAAGTTTGTGTTTAATCAATTCATTTACTCAATCTAATCCATTTATATCAAAATCATGATCACTTAAGGTGTTTTGAGTTCATTTTGAAGCAACAAGGATTAATAAGCTTTTTATAGCTTATTGAGCTTTAAGCTCAGGTTTAGAGGCTAAGGAGCCATTAGGTCCAGGTTTTAAGCCACTCACTCAACAAGAGTGGCTTGGTTCTGAGACAACAAAAACACCAAGGTTTCATTTCCTAAATTTCATTCTAGCTTAATTTTAACTTGAAACATTAGCTTATTTACTTTTAATTCCTGTTCAAATCTGTGCAAACATGTTTGTTTAGACTTGTTGTTTAGATGTTTTAAGTTTTCATTGAATAAATGTGTGTAATCTCAGTTTCTCTTTTAAAACTGTCACTTAAGTAGTATAAGCTAGGAGAGAAAGTAGCTTATTTCTCTTAATAAGCTATAGTTTTTATTATTCAAGCAGCTTAATTAGGTGAAAAATAGTGTGAGTAGATAAAAGGTTTTACCTGGTTTAGTATTTAAAACAGTTTTTAAGCTCATTTTAGTTGGGACAGAATTGGTAAAGGGGTGTTTGGGATAACATTCAAAACGGGTAAAAATGGTTTTAAACATGGGTTGAGGTAACTTAGTTTGATTAAGCTTAAGTTTTAAGCTTGTATTTAGCTGTTTCCAAAAGTTCCTAGGCTTTGAAATTGTTTTCCAAGGTTTTCTAAAACCATTTTAGAAACTGTGAGATTTTTAAGATACCACAAGTGCTTATTTGGTTAAGCACTTGTGGGTTTGAGTTGAGCATCAAAAAGTGTGTGGTTTGTGGTGTTAAAGGAGCTGTAACAAGCTCCTTTGTCTTTTGACTTTGTAAGTCAAAAACACCCAACTCTCTTTTTGTAACAGTTTTAAAAAAAGACAAAAGCCTTTTTCACCATCAAAAATAAGCAAGCTAAAATGGTTTTTAAAGGCTAAAAATTGGTGCACAAGCTGTTTAGCTAGAG
>BQNB010062692.1:0-35979 GCA_026074375.1 Tanacetum coccineum
AATGTATTTTTGGTATGTTTTTATTCTTTTAAGTTCGTTTTAAATGGAAAATGGTATGTGTAATTAAACACATATCAACGAGGCTTTAAGAAACAAAGCTATCATGGAAGGATTTATCAATGAAGATGATTATGAGTCACGTTACGAACAAAAGAGACGATGGAACATATATACAAACTATGATGATGCTTATGAGATAAATCATGAGGATGATGAGAGAGAAGAATTATGTGAAGTTCATGAGCCGCCAGTGTGCAATGTAAGGAGATATATGATGATCAAATATTCGTTTAGTAATGATGAAGAGTATGTTGCTATAAAAGAAAACAAATACGACGATCTTACAATAAACAAGGGAAGAGGCATGCGAGCTTACCAAGAAATCTTTCGGATAATAGACGAAGGATGGATGGTAACTAGAGACGATTTTAAATGAAGAGAAGCTGAAGACAAGTCTAACTTAAAGACTTTGCTGTAAACAAAAGTGCTTCCTAAAAGACAACCCGGAATGTTATTTAATTTTATCGAGTTTGTCTTCCCAGATATCAATACGGCGTATCCGCTCCATACCATATGGCGTATTATTTCTCTGGACGTTATCAGTCTTTATTTTTTATTGCACTTTAAAAACATTATTGTCAGTTCTGGCAATACGGCGTATTCATTAACCTAATATGACGTATCCACCAGACTGACTAGTATTTGGTTTGTTTAGTTTAGTTTGAATTAACCGTAGGTACCAAGATAGGAATACATGTTTTTCCTATATTTTATACAGGACATTGGAAGCAAAAAATATCGATGAATATTGGTGGACAATTTACAAATCTAGAGATTTTGAAGTATTGGAGTCTTAAAACCTCAAGACGATTGCTCAACACACAATCTTGCTCATAAACGCTAATTGGAGAATCTACCAAGCAAATATCAGAGGAGTTTTCGTTCTAACTCTTTTTAATTCCCGTATTTTTAATGTTTTATCTATACAACGAGGACGTTGTATAATTCAAGTGGGGGGGTGGAATTAGAATGTTGTCCTATTTTCACATTAAAATAATTAAAATGCTTAAAATATGCTCAAATTTAAAAAAAAATCAAGCATACTTTTGTGAAAATTCCTTGATACATAACTACACATAATAACCTTTGATAGATATTGTGAGAATTTAGCCTATCCGTTTCCAAATGTTTACCTAAATTCCACAAAATATGAGTGTGCCAGTGATGTAGTGGACTTTAGAACTTGGCTTGATATATCTATTCGAGACCGCAATAATGAGTATTATAGATTTAATTGGAGTAACTTGTTTACATTGGTAAATTTTTAGGATTACACCAAAAAGCATATCCATGTTGTTTATTAACTAACTACACCGGCTAGTTAACCTCCAGTTTAAATCCTTTTCCACTCTCATCTTTAGGGTAAAGATCCACTAGAACAACCCGTTGAGCCAACCCTTTAGGAACTACACCAATTATTTGTTTCGTTACACCCTTACACCTTAACCTACCTTGTTAGATTAAGTTTGATTTACAGTTGCTAGTTGCTTAAAGTGTAAAGTTGTATTTCTTGAGTCTTGTGTCATTTTCTATCTTTGGTACGGTTGGAAATTTGCACATTGCAAATGAGAATGTATAGTCAAAACTCATGTGATTTTACTACCATCACAATTAATGGTGAGTCAGAAGAATGAAGGAAATATCGAAGGAATTATATGAAATTATTATGATCGTGAAGATGGTGAAACTACTCCGAGTTTTGTATATAGTTAGACTGCCAAAAAAATGAAAAAAAGATCGAAAAAATGAGAAAAAAAATTGCAAATAAAGAAGGAAAGTTTGAAGATAATCGCTTCGCAAAGCAAGAGCATTACCGATGAAATTACACGAAGGATCAATTATTCGTTGATACGTAACAAAAATCAACGATGTAGAGTATTGTACAAAGTGGTAGATATCGCCACTTACTTTGTAGAGTATGTAAAGTTTGGGATGATTGGTAAGTTGACCGTTACGGGAACGCCAACTAGGGTTTTTGTTTTTGAACTATGATCTAGACGTTGTAAATAGTCGTGTCTTTATCATGGTAACGGTTGGGAAAAAGTGTCTAGCAACTTGTATCTTAGTCTTAATCTATTTGTTTCTTGATTTTTATTTAACAACAATTTACTCCCCTCTTACCTAATGATTAGCCACTGGTTTTACGTGAATGATGACTTGTTCGAGCATGCATGTCTATTCTGTCGTTACGGCCATGTATGAATGTCTCAGCTGCCTCGTTGGTTTACGACTTTTGATGAAAGTTAGAAGGTTCCTACCCTATATCATTCTTTATCCTAACTGTTCGTTAAATTTGAGTGGGGATGTGATCGAACACACATGTCTATTTCATCGTTACGGACATGTATGTGTGCTTTAGCTGCCCTGTTGGAGTGGTACTTCTGGTGAAAAATTGTAGAATGATAAACCGTAAGCCTTTCCATACAAAAACTCATATTTACCTTTATAAATTTATTACTCCTTGGCTTTAGTGGTGGAGATGTATATCCTTGCCAAGCTTATGATAGAATACTCGTCACGACCGAGCAATTGAGCGAATTAGTTAAATGTTGCCACATAGATTAGTTTAGTGATTTGAGTGTTCTCATCTTCCTATTTCATGAGGTGTTTGGTTGTGTACTTGTAATAGAACAAATAAATTCTTAAACGGAAAATATCCTTAGGGATACATTTTTATAAACTTCTAAAGGCTACTTGAGGACAAGTAGGATTCAAGTGGGGGGATATTTGATGACATTAAATAACGTCTATTTTATAGCATCATTTATCCCATGTTATTAACCCATTTTTGTATAGTTATTGCAAAGAATTGTTACTTAATCGTTTATATATGAGAATTGTAATAATTATAGAGTACTTGGTGAATATTAGCAAAAGGCGCGCATTTTGGAGCTTAAATGAAGATATTTTGAAGATTACTATTCTAAAGACCAATACACCGTATCCATCAAGGAAGATACGACGTATCCGTGCCTGCACTCTTCAAAGACCACAAAGGAATGAAGTTTAATACGCCATATCCAGAAGAAGTCAATACGCCGTATTAAAGATATAGTATGTGAATATTCTGGAAGATATCAAATGTGGTCCCTACTCCAAGAAACTCAATACGTCGTATCTAATCCCTTAGATATGCCGTATCGAACCGACTTCCAGACCCTATAAATACAAAACTCAAAACGAGTTTTAAGTGTGCTAAATCATATTCTTGATACCTAACCCATAAAAGTCAATTTTCAGAGGAGAAAAAGAACAAAAAAGGTCGAGCAACGTTATTAATTCCATAGGAGACATCATGTAATTCCATATACTTTAGTAATCATTTAGTTTTTGGTATCATTCATTAACTCGGTTAGTTTACCTTGGCTAAATAAATGCTTTTGTATTTATTATGACATTTGAAGGCTAATACCTTCGGGTATTAGCCATTATTATGAAGGTCTGAATGTTTGGTATTTGTTTATCTCGATTTCTTGATTTATCGTTGAATGCTTGTTTATGTTTATCAATTTATACTTGTTTACGCGCTTTTGTATGTGACCTATCATTCAACTGCTCTAGTGATACGGACCAAGTAATCTAGAGTCCAGGATAGCTCTCCATATAGTGATTTATACATTTAGAACCATAGAATCACAAATATTGTCCTGCTAAATCTGTATCTAGGATATGCTTCAGGCTTAACTAGTTAATTGGATATTACTAATGGTTTATTGATCGTGTTGACAAGAAGGTGAACCTAGATAATTCAACAAATAACGTTCTGATTCCATTGGATGGTTGGACAAGTAGACTACTAATGTATAAATCACCATTAAGTAGTAAGTTTTTAAAGTATCTATGAGCTAGGGTTTAACAAGATCACCATTGATTTAATCCCTAAGATAGTTTATAATCAGTGAATAAGGATTCTTTATGCAGATGCTTTAATTATGATAGAATTAATGTGTCTAGGTCTTAGGATGATGTAACGCCTAAGTCTTAAGAATGATATATACCGCCTCGAGAGAAGAAATCATTACACTTAATAAACAAACCAAATTTCTAATCGGATTAATAATGGTTAATACAGTTTTCTTATATTCGGCTCGACCGCTCTTTTATCTTTTGTTAATTTGCTTGCGTGGGTTAAAGTGCCTTTAATTGATTGTAGTCACCAACCAAACCGTGCCAGTCTCTTAGGCAGAAAACCTCCTTTTCCTGTTAGAATTAGGATTAGGACTGACATAGGTTTAGAATAGAATAGAATTAACATAGATTAGTTAACCAAGATATTAATTAAATTGATAGATTTAACCTCGCTTCAAGTGTTCGAAACCATACTTACCATAAAACTACTACCGATCGGGTACACTACCCGTTAAAGTGTTGTTTTTGGTTTAGTCGGCAAAATATAAATTTAAAACTTGAATCATAAAATATACACCACACAATGACCCCTTAGTTGGGCTTGGCTTGTGTTAGGATTTTAGCTCGAAACATGGACAATATTAGCTTAAAGTCCAAGCCCGTTAAACCCAACTAGCCTATTACAATACAAGACTAATTGTGACTAAGACAACCGATAACATTCTTGTTTGACTTATATAAAAATAAGGCTAACAATCTCCCCCAATGTTAAGGTTGACTTCTGTCTCCCTAATGTTGACTTTCTTGTTAGAGGTTGTTTTGAGTTTGCTTTATCTTCTCCAAGGTTTAAGATTTGATTTGACTCTTGAGCTTTGCCTTCTTTGGTCTTGTCTTTGTCTATTCTTATTTGTAACACCTTTGTTCATTCATGCTTGAGACGAACCATAACATTCTTTTGTTGTTATTTATGTGATCTTGATCTTAAGCCTTCATCTTTTGACTTTGAGTTCTTGAGATCTTTCATCTTGCATAATCTCCTTGTCTTGAATCATCTTGATTTGACTTTCTTAATCAACTTGTGCTCTTGACCGACATGCTCATACTTGTCTTGAAAGCTTTCAACCTCCTTTTCTTCATCAAGGCTAACAATCAATTCTATCGAATGTTTATTTGGTTAACAATATCCTCAAAATACAATTCTTGATTTGACTTTGAAGATCTTTAATGATGAGGAAGTTCGTGATTATCAAAGTTGCTAAATTTGACATAAACTTGAGCTTTCTGACTGATAACATTCTTGTTGCATTTAAGATAAATGAATGACTTTTGAAGCTTGAGTATGAGCATGTGGTAATGAATCCAATTTTGCTGGAATGGGCTGCAACACTGAAGTTTGTACCTGCATTTGAATGTTAGTAATAAACAACAGATATGGATGAAATGTCTTTGTCATTCGTCGATTTTAGGTTGCGATAACCGCCTGTTCCCCGTTTTATAGTATAAATACTATACATGTGATCAGGTAGATTCAAAGAATCACCTTGACAAGGTTTCCACCTCAAAGCATAGGATCTTCTAACACAGATGTATTAGATTCACCATGCTTGCTTGTTCTCATTACCGAAACATCTCAAAGCAGACAACACGGTAAGAGTGAATCAGATAGTTACTATCTTTCTAATTAAGTTGTTAATTCATTTACTGGACCAAAATCGATATCCATTTATCACAAGCTTGATTCATATCGAATCTTGTAAGTCACCTACGGCAGAGCTGTTTGAGGTTGACTCTGGAAGGATTTCCATTCGTCACTGTGAATACTAAAGAGTATCACTCTGAATGTTCTGGCAAGATCTCAGGGATAATGCGTAGGACTCTTTGATACCAAATGTTATATTGATGAATAACAATTTGTATTTTGACATTGTGTCCTAATGATATTTATTTTGATGATCTCTTAAGGAGATGATCACTCTTGGCTCTAGACCCCAATTTGTTTGAACATAGGTTTATAGTAATCGGAGGGCTAGAGCCTGACTGCCACCTATTCAATATTAATAATCTCAAAATGAGATGTCAATAGATAAACGTGTGTATCTTCTGTGATAAATGGAACAAGTTTCGCTTTGTTGAGATAAAGCTCGTAGTGGGCTGGGAAGTTTGTGCATTGCATCACTTATGTCTATGGATGGCTTTCTTCAATACCAACAATCATGCTTTTGAGAATATGCGAAATTAAAGAAAAGTCCCAAGTTTTACATCCTAAAACTATTTGACGAAGTCATCAACCAATACCAGCCCATATCACCATACAATTCATTTTACTACTTCAACCCCTTCAATGCTTACCAAGACGTCATCACTAACACCTTGTTGTGATTGTTCTAGTGTTAGCTCAATCTTAGTCGGCATTATTCCCTTATTCTCATTCTTCTCCAATCATACCTAAAGACTTCTAATCTAACTATGGAATGTCCATTGGTAGATACCTCCGGTTCTGGTTAGATCATATGACTTATACCTAACCTTAACCATTTTATAACTTCATCTACGTCGTAAGTTAATTGGTTGTTGGGTATAGATATCGAACCATAAAACCTTTGATACAGACATTTTGAAATACTCCCCCTACACATGTGCTCTGAGATGCAAAATTATTTTGCACATGAAGGAAAAAGTTGCACTTAGAGTCTTAAAGATCACATTCTTCTATATCACATTTTAATCACATTTTCTCCCCTTATTTGAAATAATAAATCTTTTAGTATTTGAAATACCAATTGATTAAAATTTATGCCATGAAAAATTCCATGGGAAGAAAAATTATACTACGATATTGCGTGAATTCATTTTTCTGATAGCTCCCCTTCAACACAGTATGTGGGATACCACTAATTTTTTAAAACTTGACATTACAAGAAAAAATGATATGACACCACAAAATGTTGAAGACGGAGTGAGATGCCTTAGTGAACATTGTATATTATAACTTGACATTTAATATACTACATTTTAATTTCACTTGAATGTTTTTGGATACATAAAATTGACATTTATGAGATGTACCCAAAAAATATTAAAAGGCTTTATTTTTAAAAGCTTCCCCTCAAAAATTGATCTACATAAATATGACTTTTTTAGAAAAATTGATACCACAATTTTTAAACTTATTTGAGGAAGGGAGTGTTGAACACGCAATTTTAACTAATACCACTTATTATGGAAAGATATCGAAATTATATTGTAAACAATTTAACATTGAAAGTTCTTTTTGAAAAATTGTGTTCAACGAGTTTTAAAAACCATGATATAAGACTTCTCTTTTATTTTTAGAGTAAGCGCACTGAAGCGTGCACTCCCCTAACATTTGAGTCTGGGTTATAGTCTGAGGTAACTGTAAGCCATTTCATGAGCTCAAAACTTTTGAATGTTTTGTGTAGGGGCCCAAGACCCGAGAAATTTGACTTTCTCGTTGATAGGATAAGTTATCTAAAAAGATACACTTTCCTTACAATTAGGTCCGAGTTATGCACTAAAATGTACATAAGTCATTAAGAAAATTTAGAAATGACATGTTTTGAAATATTTGAACTCTTGCTCGAACCTCATTTACACACTCGTGTCAATGTTAATAGACATTTCTAGGTACATAAATGTTATCGATTCCAAAAGACATGTCGAGAAGATTTATTTTGGTATTTTTGAAATTTTCTGATTTTATATTTTGTTTTTCTAGATTTTATATTTTATATTTTCTTTTTATAGGTTTTATACTTTTGTATTTTGTTTTTCAAAAATATTTATAAATCAAAATAAAGAGAAAATTAAAAATATTTACAAATCGATGTTTGATGTATATCAAGCAGATTTGTTTGCCAGAACCTTTAGTTCTTCTGGAGTCAAACATCTCATACTGAGTCGTCTGAAGAGATACTTAAATCTATCTTCCGACAGAGCTTTAGTAAACAGGTCAGCTAACTGGTATTCAGTTCAGACAAAGAATAATTCAGCTATACCTTTTTCAACATGTTCCTTTATGAAGTGATATCGGACATCAATGTGATTGGTACGGGAATGCTGGACTGGATTACACGAGATGGCTATGGCTTCCTTTGAATCACAATATATATGTAATTTTGTCAAAGTGGAAGCCATAATCTGTGAGCTGAGTTCTCAACCATAGAACTTGAGCGCAACACGCAGATAGAGACACATACTTGGCTTCTGCTGAAGACATTAAAGTGCAGTTTTGTTTCTTTGACGACCAACTGACTAGCTTATCACCTCCTAGAAATTGTATTCCACAACGTGTATCAAGACAATCCGCGTGATCCAAATCTGAAAAAGCAGTTAGTTTGAAACTAGTGTCCTTCAGATACCAGAGTCCCATGTTAATGGTATTCTTAAGGTACCGAAAGATCCGCTTAACCTCCATGAGGCGCTTTTCAGTTGGTCTCGCTTGATAACGAGAACAATAACATGTTGCATGTACAATATCCGGTCTACTTGCTGTTAAGTACATGAGTGCTCCGACCATGCTACGATATTTGGTTTGGTCAACGGAGTTCCACTCAAGTCAGCATCTAGGAGTTTAGTAGCCATTGGAGTACCAACGCTATCACATGAGGTCATACCATGATTTTTAAGTATCTCTTGAGCATACTTAGCTTGGTTTATAAAGATACCTCGTGGGGATTGGTGGATCTGAATTCCTAAAAAGAATTTCAGCTCCCCCATCATAGATATTTCAAACTTAATGTGCATTAATTTTTCAAACCTTTTGGAAATTTTTGGGTTCGTAGAACCAAAAATAATGTCATCAACATAAATTTGCACAAACAATTTGTCTTCCCCTTTTCTAGTAATGAACAGATTTGGATCAATAGAACCTTTTGAGAATCCTTTGGATACCAGGAAGTTTTGTAGTGTACGCACAGATATCAAGAATTTCTTGTCCATTAAGCACCAATTATTGTGATTCCAAACAAAGAATACTCTCTTGTCTTCAGAAATACCGTAGAGGATATGAAGCAATGAATCATGAAAAAATTGGTATTAATCAAGGTCTTGTATTTGAGATGTAGTTTTAGACACTTGAATATTTGGCTTTGACTGTGAAAGACCTTTGTCCTGAAATGCAGTGAGAATGCTGATTTCATCTTCAACTTGAATTTCTTTGGCTTACTTTACCAACCTCGAATTCTGTCGGCTATTGGTGTGTGATCACTTGTGAAGTAAACCGATTATACCAAACTTGAAAACTGAAGTGAAATCCCCCAAATCTTGTTACTTAAGCTTTGCCTGTGTGAAATGAAGAAACGGTGCAGTTTAAATCTATTCTTACTCTATACCCTAACAGCATAAGTATAAGATGTACACACTCTTGAAATTATCCACATCGACTTCTGCGTGTGACACTGTGAGCTACAACTGTAACTCCCTTTAAGTGATAGTTATACCATGGTATGCAACCAACCAACCCATGACCGATGGGTAACTCAGATAATTCAAGTCTTAATCATCCTGATGTTATATGTCAAGAAGTCATTCAATCGATGGAAAATAGAAGAAAGTCTCGATGATGAAATAAGTAGACGCCTCTGTGAAATTCAACTTTAATCTCAAATAAGGGATACCAAATCAACTTCGTGATCACTTGTCATCGTAATTCGAATCTCTAGCCGTTTGTCATTTATCGAATCTCTTCAGAATCGTTTTAGTGTTATGTATCATGTTTGTTGTGTTGTTGTTCAATTGTCGTTAAACTAAGACAAATGGCATTTTGAATTGTCGTTAACGAATCCACATTTGTCTAGTCAAACTTGTCATGATAGCTCCTTTTTTTGTACCCGGATTAATCATCATAAGTCAGCCCATGATATTAATTTCCATGACCGGCCCAACATATAACATTAAATCCTATACCCGGTCCACACATCCCTTATAATTAGGGTTATACCCCTAATTTAATATCATAACCCTAGTCTCTTAAACAAAAACACAGTCACATAATCTTTTCTCCCAAAAACACATAAAAGATCTCTCACCCATCTAAACTGATCAACACCATCTCTGTCTCATCATCTCAAACGAAACACAATCAGCAAAAAAAATCATATCTTGATTATCTCATATAGGCACACTCTCTCCAACACAAAAATAATACTCGTTGCCACTCTCATACGCATACCCTATTTAATTTCGTTCAGTTACACGATCAAAGATACAAACAAGATTTAGCTTCAAGATCTTTTAACGGAGGTCTCGGGTAGGTATTGATTGGTTTCAAACGAAACAAAGAACGATTATAACTTGTTAGTTATACATCTTCTTTACTTTTGAATATAAAAGAAGGTTATACCTTCCACATAGATCAATGATGATATATTCATTTATAAACAGATCTTTTTATGGTCTTGAATTTATTGAAACACACAAATGATGAACCTGACATCTTTGTTATTTGTTTTTATTCGAGTCTTGATGATGTCGTAGGATGGAGATGTGATGGATTATTATGATGATGGGATTAGGTAGATCGAGTCGGATTTGATTGGTGTATGATGTTGGCTGTGATGTTGTTGATGTTGTAGGCTGTTGTTGGTTGTTGTCATTGTGGATAATAAGTTGTTGTTATTGTAATTGTAGTGGTTAATTTGTTGTTATGAAATGGATTTGGTTTGAGTCATTATGTCTTTGGTCTTTTTGAGTTTGACTGGGTCAACTCGGTAATAACCGAGTTGACTCGGTTTGGTTCTTGGTTTATAACAAAACGCAAGATGTCCAAGGCAAAACGCAATCAAGTGTAGATTTGGGCAGCGTTTTGCCTAGTCAAAACGCAATGAGGGTCTTCATTGAACCTGTACACCAAATCGCAACAGTCAAAACGCAGTGACCAGTCAAAACGCAATGTCACTTGCATTGACCAGTCAAAACGCAATTGGCCTTGTCAAAACGCAACCACAAAACGCAACCACCCAATCAAAACGCAGTTGACCAGTCAAAACGCAATGTCAGCACTTTTGTACTTTTTCTGGATCTGGGTTTTTCTTACATCAAAACGCAACCAAGAAATAATATGAACCCAGATCTATTTCTTGTCTTCTAAGCACCAAGAAAAAGTATAAACAACAACAATAAGTAACATCCCCACTGTTATTTCGTGGTTGATTCTTAGGAGAAGAAGAACACTTGTACCACGAAAAACAAACTGAAAAACTAGCAAATGAACAGTAACTGGAACAGTAGATGAACAATAACAATGAATAGTGACGTGAACAGTAATCGTGACGTAAATAGTACTATGAACAGTAACAGTGACAACAACAAACACAAATGATACAATACACCCCTGCAGCTCTGATGCCAATTGTAGATTGTAAATGACATATAAAACAAGGAATTAAAACTGATATGGAGGTATGGTAAAGTGAAATAAATGTAAAGCCATATTATTAGAGTTTAAGGATAAATGAGATGGGAAGATGTGTGTGTTGAGAGAAAACACACACACTACACACTTTTACAAATGTGGGCTTCACCCCTCCATGGAAGTATGGAGGGGGTATTTATAGTCCTAGTGACATACACAAAATATCATTCTTAGTCATTTTTGTCCCTATATGTCACACTATACATGAGCTAATGTAATTCCGGATATGTCACCATATTTTAAGGCTAACAGATACTTAAACCTATCTTCCGATAAAGCTTTAGTAAACAGGTCAGCTAACTGGTATTCAGTTCAGACAAAGAATAATTCAGCTATACCATTTTCAACCTATTCCTTTATGAAGTGATATCGGACATCAATGTGATTGGTCAAGGGAATGCTGGTACTGGATTTGTACGAGACTGGCTTATGGTGCCTCTTGGAATCACTACTACATTATGTAATTTTGTAATAGGGAAGGCCTAATCTGTGAGATGAGTTTCACTCAACAATAGAACTGAGCGCAACAAGCAGTATAGAGACACATACTTTGCTTCTGCTGAAGACATTAAAGTGCAGTTTTGTTTCTTTGACGACCAACTGATGCTTATCACCTCTTAGAAATTGTATTCCACAACGTATATCAAGACAGCCCGCGTGATCCAAATCTGAAAAAGCAGTTAAGTTAGGAGTTAGTAGGTATAGTTCGAAACTAGTGTCCTTCGGATACAAGAGTCCCATGTTAATGGTATTCTTAAGGTACCGAAAGATCCGTTTTTTGTTTAACCTCCTTGAGGTGCTTTTCAGTTGGTCTCGCTTGATAACGAGCACAATAACATGTTGCATGTACAATATCCGGTCTACTTGCTGTTAAGTACATGAGTTCACTTACGAACCTTGCTACGATATTTCTTTGGTCACTTGAGTTTACTCAAGTCTGCTCTAGGAGTTTAGTAGCATGGCACAGTACCAACGCTATGTCATATGAGGTCATACTTGCTTTTTAAGTATCTCTTGAGCATACTTAGCTTTGTTTTATAAGATACCTCGTTGGGGATTGGTGGATCTGAAATCCTTAAAGGCATTTTAGCTCCCCCATCATTGACATTTCATCTGATGTGCATTAATTTTTTTCAAAAATTTTTGGAAAGTTTGGGGTTCGTAGAACCAAAAATAATGTCATCAACATAAATTTTCACAAACAATTTGTCTTCACTAGCTTATCACCTCCTAGAAATTGTATTCCACAACGTGTATCAAGACAATCCGCGTGATCCAAATCTGAAAAAGCAGTTAGTTTGAAACTAGTGTCCTTCAGATACCAGAGTCCCATGTTAATGGTATTCTTAAGGTACCGAAAGATCCGCTTAACCTCCATGAGGCGCTGTTCAGATGGTCTGGCTTGATGAATTCATCTGGCTGATTGACTTACACTTCTTCCTTCAAGGGAACGGTAAGAAATGTTGTCTTGACGTCTATCTAGTATACTAGAAATGATTTGTGTGCAACATACACAATGAATAATCGGAGAACTTTCACTCGAGCGACTGGAGCAAATGACTCTTCGAAGTCGATTCCTTCCTGCTGGCTATATCCCTGAGCTATAAGATGAGATTTGTTGTGAATTATAGTATTCTTCTCATCACGTTTGTTTTTCAGAGCCACTTCATGTTTATAACATTTTTGCAGAGTGGTCTATCGACTAATTCCCTTACATCTAATCGATCAAATTGGTGAAGTTCTTCCTGCATTACTTCAATCCATGCAGAATCAGCCATGGCTTCTTTGATGTTCTTCGGTTCGGTTTGACTCATGATGAGTGCGAACATACACATCTCGCCATCTGTTTCTAGCTGATGTCTTGTTCTAATTGATTGACAAGCATTTCCAATAACTTGTTATAACGGATGATCTTTTGTCCAACGATGTTCTGAAGGATGTCATTGTTAGAATATATGCATGTTTGACAAATCAACATATCGAGATGATGTCTCCCTCATTCTTGTACCGGTGTACCAAAGATGTTGATAAATTAGTCTTCTTCAACTTGTACATTCTCTTCGTTAGCTTCTGCTTGATTAATGTTCTTAAAAGAAGTGACAGTTGGTGCTTGACTTGTAGTGCCAAGTGTTGTATGAATGCTCAATGGAGGTGTATCTACAGCAAAGGTTGTTGAAGTAGATGGAGTTGTGTTTTGTTGTTGAAGTTGATTAGGTGCATCAGCAGCAGTTACAACGGAAGACTTTGACACAACTGTAGTAGTTCCATTGAGTAATTCATCGAACATCAGACTAAACAGCAAATCCAGCTCATTTGACGTTGTTACTGTCTCGGCTGCTTGAGGAACATTTTCATGACTTTAGGGACCGGGACTTAAACTGCCTTGTTCAAGTGGCGTTGTCGGATATTGTAATACGGGGTTAAAACTAACGTTATCTGACGCGATATGAGGCAATTCGTCAAAGTGAACATGAATGTTTTCGACTATCACTTTTGTTCTCTTGTTATATACTCGATAAGCTCTTGATTGAGTAGAATACCCTACAAAAATACATGCATCACCTTTTTCTTTCATCTTGTCAAGATTCTCTCCATCTCCAACGATGTAGCAAAGGGAGCCAAAAATGTGAAAGAACTTAACAGACGGTTTCCTGCCATTGATGAGGTGGCAAGGTGTTTTCTCATGTCGAGGAATTATAAGTGAACGGTTCTGAGTAAAACATGTTGTGGCAATTGCTTCAGCCCAAAAGAACAAAGGAACTTTAGCGGTGCTTAGCATTGTTTGAGCAGCCTCAACAAGAGTACGGTTTCATATTTCGACAACGCCGTTTCGTTCAGGTGTTCGAACAGTTGACGTTTGGTGTTCAATCCCTTCTTGAGCAAAGTATGCATGAAGAGTTTTATTCAAAAAATCTGTGCCTTTGTCAGTTCGAACTATTCTTACTTGAGCATGAAGTCCTCTTTAAACAAGTTTGAGGACATAGATGAGAACTTCTAGTGTTTCATCTTTAGATCGCAAGAAGTGAGTCTAAGTATATCTTGAATAGTCATCAACAATTACCAACAAATATTTCTTACCATTAAAGCTTTCTACCCTCATAGGACCACATAAGTCCAGGTGTAGAATTTGTAAGCATCTCTTTGAGCTTGGGGTAGTTTGAGTCTTGAAAGACTTATGTTTTGCTTTTCCCAACTCATAAGAAGAACAAAGATGATCTTTGATGAATTTCAATTTGGGAAGGCCATTCATAATATCATACTTCAAAAGCAAGTTTATGGTATCAAAGTTTAGATGTAAAAGACGACGATGCCATAACCATTCTTGTGACGATGAAGCTTTAGCCATTAAGAAAATTGGATTGGGAGTAGATGTGTCTTGAAGAGTGATAGAGTAAAGATCTGTGCCATAAGAACCTGTAAGAATAGGAATGGCAATGGGGTGGGTTTGGGCCAGGGCGACCACCCTCCATCCCCAAACCCGATTAGCAAACCACGCCCCAAACCCGCCCCGATCCCCAATGGGGATCTTATCGGGGCGCTCCATTTGGGTGAGATGCTCCCCCAAACCCGCTCTGATCCCCGTTGGAGATCTTATCGGGGCAACTTTACGAGCGCATTGCTCCACTAAATACACATTGTTCTTTGTTTATTATTATTTTTACGCCATATTTTTTACAAATGTGATTACATGCAATAATATGAATAATCAATCACCCACTAATAATATAATAATTAGTAGCATTCATAAGTTTTCAAGAAATTATATATAAATAATTATAACCACGTTAAAAAAATCAAAACTTCTTTTAAAAGCATTACACAAAAAAGTTTTTATTAATCACAACTTGCAATCTTGAAAAGATATAATACTACAAAAATTTAATAATATTGGTTTCTTACGTAAATACTAACATAAAAATATATGAAAATAATATATTGATATGTATGTATAGTTTCGGGGCGGGGCGGGTTAGGATGTTATGCCCCGTCCTCGCCCCGAACCCGATAAGAATCCCCGTTAATGCCTCGAAACCCGCCCCGTAACCCGATAAGAATGCCCCGCCCCGCCCCAAAAACTTCGGGTTTTGGATTTCCCCATTGGGTTTGGGGTTTTTTGCCATCCCTATGTGAGAAGATCATTTCCTTTCAAATTATGAATATAACATGTAGACTTCTGAAAAACAACTTTCAAATCCACATCACATAATTGACCAACAGAGAATAATATGTGATTCAACCCTTCGACATTTCCATAACCAAGAATCGATGCAATTTGATCATTTCCAAACTTCACCGTACCTAGAAATTTCTCTACAAAATTACTTAGAAGCTTGAGATTTCCCTTCATGTGCTTTGAACACCCAGAGTCGACGATGAATAAAACTATATCTACGAGCTGCAAAAGAATTCAAAGACGATGGAGTATTTGATACAGTGGATTTTCTAAGAGTCGTAGGTTCCGAAATATTAGTAGTTCTAGATTTAGTTCCTAGATGCATACTAACATCTGGTTCAATATTCATTGTACTAGACTTAGGTTTTTCATTTATATCCTGGTGGTGTGATCTTACAGTACCACCATATACATGTCTTACTAATCTGCTCATATTGCTTCCTAATTGTGCTTCTAGGTTTTTGGTTAGTGGATTCTACAACAACTGTTCTCTTAAGGGGTTTTGCAGCAGATTGGTTCATAATTTGTTTGGGTTCTCTACTACTAATAGGCACGGCCATAGGCATTTTAGTCCTAGAATTCACGCCATTAATATAATGAAGAACACATATACCATGATTGTCATTCAACACACATTTTCCACAAGTAACACAAACAAAGTTTACATTCAAGGTCTTAGCATTCAAATTGTCATTACACGTAGTTACAGACATTTTATTATTAGAAAACTTAAAATTCCTATTGTAACACCTCCATTTTCATATATCAACGTAAGGGTCATTTGGGATGCTACTTCATAATACAATAACTCAAGCATAGAAAAAGACTCAAAAAAAGAGACGTTTTTAAATATAACCATTCGAAATAAAAAGTTTCACAACATAAGTCCCAAATATTTTCATAATCAATACATCATTTTCAAATATTTTCTTCGAATGATTTTCTTTAAATGGGCCTTCAAAATATTTATTTCATTAGCTTCTCCGAAATCTTCATCACCGAATTACCTTCAAGGACCTGAGATAAAACATGCTAAAAAGTCAACAATAATGTTGAGTGAATCCATAGAGTTTATATATATATAATAAATTCCGAACACAAGTATCATTTCTCAAAATTATCAAGACATAACGATGTGGATCAGACAAAGTTATAGGGGGATTATTATAAGCCTCATGACATTGAACGTTACCATATAATAAAAATGCCCACTATACACCCTCGCTATGAGTGCATATTACTCTCTATACAACGCATCCGTGGTGTCATTTTCCCGACACGAGACGATAGCCAGTCGTCACGGATTGGAGGAGGCAACCTCCAAATAGTACTATTCCATGTATAAGCGTCTACCATTACCCAGTAGTTAACAATTCATGATTTCCGCGGGTCTTTTAATTAGCGAGTTAAGCTAACTTATAATAATCAAGGCTACTAGCATACATTCAGGTCCCTTGTGTTCTATTTTTAAAAACAAGCATGTTATCCCCCTCGCGGGTTTATAAAACAATTAAAATGGTTAAATGCGAGGCTATGAACTCACTAGTGATGTCGGAAGAGAATAGCGATATGAATAAGAACTTCGGGAGTAGGCGAGTCGATCAACCAAGACCTATACAATTAGTAACGGGTCTTAGGTTTCTAGTTGGTAATAATTATGAAAACTCATAAATAAAGTAAATATATATGTATACATGTAGTTAACATGATGATCAAGTTTATATGATGTAAGTATTTTATACTTAAGCTTTTACATATTTTTAATTTGCCACTTTTAGCCATTTCAACTAGTATTGTCCATATTAGCCCAAAAAGCCTATTAAGCCCATTAAGCAAGTCCATCAAGCCCTTTTATAGATATTAGTCTTTCAAGATCAGGTCTTAGTCCATTTATAGTATCCAAGTGGGTTGGGCCTAATCCTAAGTCAATATAGTCCATTTTGTTTCATTGGGCCTAGTGGTCCAATAAGCCTTACGAGTCTATTTTAGCTCATAAACGACTTTTATTATAAGTTTTCGGGTTCCCAGGGTCGGGTTATTATTTAGATCAGTATATTAGCCTTTTAAAACTCTCAAGAAGTGGGTCCTACCACCTCGGGTTTTAGTCATAAAAACATTTTACATAATATAGAGTTCGGGTTTTTAGGAAAATTTGTATACTTTTGTGTTACGAAGATAGTCATAATTTATAAACCATACATAGTATAATTTATATATTTATATGATTGGCTTCATACTTAAGTTTATTTTACAGATTCAAACTCATTTTAATACATCTTTTGATTATACTTATACATATGTACACTTTAGTACAAAAAGATCATGTTACAATTTCGGACTGAAATTTCATTTTTACCATTTTTAACGCCATTTACAAACCGTAAAGAGATGGTTGACAATCCAATTGATTCAGAATCTACATGACTTTAGCTACAACCCATAGTCTTTACTTTTTAAATGGTTCAGTTCGTAAATATGACGTTTTACACAATCTTTACAGCATGTCCAGAATTGACTAGTTTTAGTGTTTTGATCATAACTCATTCATTATTTATCCTCTAGAAGTGATCCAAATTGTCAAATGTTCATAAGAGAATTATCTATAACCTCATGCTATCAAATCTAACCTCAAACCTTCTAAGAATTATGGAATTTACTGTTCACTACAGCCTACAAATTTTATACTTTTCTCACTAGTTTTAATGGTCATTCTTGTTAGATCTAACATAGATCTATGGATGCATTAACACTTTTATTCCTTAATCATCATACATCATACATATACATATACATTTGGAAATTAAAATAAAACTTAAACAAGACTCATTAAATTTTATCACAAAGAAAGAGTAGAAAATGATCAAATGATCAAAAATAGACAAGGCTTGATGAAGGCCTCAACTCCAAGCTTAATCTTCACCCAAAAATACTCTTGACCACCATTTTCTTTATCCAAATGACTTTATAAAAACCATTATAACTTCAGCCCCAAAGTGTACAAAACCTTCCTTGAAAACCCTTTTTATTCACTTCCAAAGTATAGGAAACACACTAGGTAGTAATCTTCACTAGTGTGCTTGTTGTTTGATATTCAAAATTTATGGAATGGGTGTTTATGTTGGTGTTGGGATCGGCCAAAAAGGGAGACAAAGGAGGGGTTTCTTGCTTTTGGTTGTAAGATATGAGTTGTATGTGTGTGAGATTGTAAAAGAAAAATCTCTTAAGTACCACTTGCAAGACATTTGCCAAATGTCTTATGCATGATTAAGATTCAACATCAAGGCGACACCTAGTCCCTTGGTGTGTCCGCCCTTATGGGGTGATAGATAAGTGAGATGAGTAGTTTACTACTTGTCCCGCTATTTATAAATACGGGTATTATCAAAGTCTGATATTTAAAAAAATACGCTACATAAAGGTTTTACGAAAAATACAAAAAATGCGCGTAACACGAAAAATAAAAACGAATGTAATAAAATTATTTCTATGGCATTTTGAAAATATAAACGTCGATGCTTAACGTAGAATTCGCCAGTTCTTCGTAAACGTCACGTAAATTACAAATGTAAGCCCTAATTCTCCTTGTTAGTCGTGAGTTCATATCTCAACATAAAAATGAAAAATATAATTAATACTCGAGAATAAAACAACGACCTGAAATTGACGGATTGTCACAGCATTTCCCCCTAAAAAGGATCTTCGTCCCTGAAGATCAATTCATCTTGTCGCCCGCTTTCTTGTTAAAATCAAAGAGGTGAGGGTATTTCTTCCACATTTGATCCTCCCTTTCCCAAGTATATTCTGGTTCACAACTCGAATTCCATCAAACTTTGACTATTGGGATCCGACTTTGTTTAAGTTTCTTTACTTCCCTATCCATGATTTTGATAGGTTCTTCTATGAAATGCAACTTCTCGTCGATCCTTACTTCGTCAAGAGGAATAATAAGATCTTCATCCGATAAACACTTCTTCAAGTTTGAAACATGGAATGTATTGTGTATTCCTTGAAGCTCTCGGGGTAATTCCAGTTTATATGCCACCAGACCCACTCTTGATAAAATCTTGAATGGTCCAATATAACGGGGACTTAATTTCCCACGTTTTCCAAATCAAACAACACCTTTCCACGTTGATACTTTTAGCATAACTTTGTCATCCACTTCGAACTCCAAAGGTTTACGTCTCACATCCGCATAACTTTTCTGTCTACTACGAGCAGCTAATAATCAGTTCTTGATTTGCACAATCATCTCTGTCATTTCGGGAATTATTTCTGGTCCCGTAAGTTGGGCATCTCCAACCTCACTCCAACATACATGCGAAAGGTGTGGCTTTAATACTAGCGTGATAACTATTATTGTATGAGAATTCAACCAAAGGTAAGTGCTTATCCTAGCCACTACCAAAGTCAATCACTAAAGCATGCAACATGTCTTCCAATGTCTGTATTGTTCTTTCACTCTGACCATCAGTTTCAGGATGGTAAGCATTGCTCATATCTAAATTAGTCTCCAATGACTTTTGAAAAGATCTCCAAAACCTTGATGCAAAGCGAGGGTCTCGGTCCAAAATAATCGATACGGGCACCCCGTGCCTACAAACAATCTCCTTCAAATACAATCGAGTAAGCTTCTCCATTTTATACTTCTCATTCATCAGAATAAAGTGAGTAGATTTAGTCAATCGGTCAACAATGACCCAAATTGAATCATATCCAGATGGTGTTCTTGGAAGATTTGAAATGAAATCCATTGTAATTCTCTCCCATTTCCAAACAGGAATTTCCGGTTGCTAAAGTAATCTTGACGGCTTTTGGTGTTCAGCCTTGACTTTAGCACACATCAAGCACTTACTGACATATGTCGCAATGTCAGCTTTCATATTCGGCCACCGGTATAACTTCTTCAAATCATGGTACATTTTATCCGACCTAGGATGAATGGAATATTTTGATTTATGAGATTCCAACATGATTAGACCTCTCAATCCTCCAAATAATGGTAACCATACTCGTCCTTTCAGACATTTTATACCATCGGATCTAACTTCAAATGGCTCCCCTTTGCCAAGAAATCCTTCGGCACCAATATTTTCCTCCTTGCACGCTTCAACTTGTGCATTTTAAATTTGTTCTGGTAAATTGTTATGTACCGTCACCACTAAATCACGCACTCGAATCGGTTCCATATCCTTCTTGCTCAACTCATCAGCGACAGCATTCACCTTTCTCGGGTGATAACGAATAACACAATCGTAATCACTCAGAAGTTCAATCCATCTACGCTGCCTCATATTTAGCTCTTTTTGATCCAAAATATATTGTAGGCTTTTGTGATCGGTGTATACCGTACACTTAGTGCCGTACAAATAATGTCTCCATAGTCGAAGAGCAAAAACCACCGCTCCCAATTCCAAGTCATGGGTCGTATAGTTTTCTTCATTCTTTCTAAGTTGCCTAGAGGCGTACGCAATCACCTTTTCTCGTTGCATCAAAATAGCTCCAAATCCTTTAAGGGACGCATCACAATACACAACAAAGTCTTTGCTTCCTTCGGGTAGTGATAATATTGGCGCAATACAAAATTTCATCTTTAATGTTTGAAATGCCTCCTCTTCGTCGTTGCCCCACACATACGGCTTATTTTTTTGAGTGAGTTTAGTTAATGGTTTGGATATTAGAGAAAACTCATTAATAAACCTTCGATAATAACCTGCCAAACCCAAAAATTGTCGCACTTCCGTTGGTGTAGCCGGTGCAGCCCAATTTTTAATGGCTTCGATCTTCGCAGGATCAACATGAACTCCGCTACTATCAATCACATGGCCAAGGAATTACACGTAATCAAGCCAAAAATCACATTTCGAAAACTTAAGGTACAACTTTTCGCTCCTTAGCAAATTCAAGATAGTCTTCAAATGTTCACCATGTTCTTCTTTATTTTTGGAATAAATCAGAATGTCATCAATGAATACAATCACGAACTTATCAAGATACGGCTTGCACACGCGATTCATCAAATCCATGAATACTACAGGTGCATTAGTCAGTCCAAAAGGCATTACTTGAAACTCATAGTGTCCATAACGAGTTCTAAACGCTGTAATTAGAATGTCTTGCTCGCGGATACGAAGTTGATGATAACCAGACCATAAATCAATCTTTGAATAAACACTAGAACCTTGCGGCTGATCAAAGAAAGTCATCAATCCTCGGTAATAGATATCGATTCTTGATCGTCAACTTGTTTAGTTCTCGGTAATCAATGCACATTCGGAACGATCCATCCTTCTTTTTCACGAACAATACCGGAGCTCCCCACGGTGACGAGCTCGGTCGAATAAAACCTTTCTCCGACAACTCTTGCAGTTGCACGGACAACTCCTTCATTTCGGATGGTGCTAAACGATATGGCGCATGCGCCACAGGTGCAACACCGGGAATAAGATCAATACGGAATTCAACTTGCCTGGGTGGCGGAAGTCCAGGTAATTCTTCGGGAAATACCTCGGGAAAATCTCGGATAACTAAAACATCTTCTAATCGCTTCTCCTTCGATTCTTGCTCAGTTACTTGAGCTAAGAATAGCTCACAACCCTTCTCGATATACCTTCGAGCCTTAATGCAAGAAACAATCTTCAATCGGGAATTATTTCTATCGCCTTCGATAACCAACGTCTTACCCTCCAGGGGAATCCTAACCTTTTTCTCTCCACACAAAATAGCGGCATCATATCGTGATAACCAATCCATCCCAATAATGATATCAAAACTTCCTAGTTCTATTACCATTAAATCGATTGGAAAAGAACGGTTTAAAAGATTAAGTGTACACCCTATTAACACATTATTGGTACTTACTACTTTTCCATCAGCCAATTCGACTTCATAGCAAGTATCTAACTCAACTGGTTCAATATCAATAAGGGTACTAAAATTTGTAGACACAAAACTTTTATCGGCACCCGAATCAAATAAAGCAGTAGCATATCGATTATTGAGTAAGAATGTACCAGTAACGACTTTCGGATCTTGCTGAGCATCCACAACTCCCAACTTGTAAGCAGCTCCATGGTTATTTTCACCTTGTCCATTCTTTTTCAACTTAGGGCAATCTCTCTTTCGGTGACTCTTTTCATTGCAACTAAAACAAGTCACGTCTTTTCTGTCAAGGCTCCAACAAGCAGCATTCTTGTGCCCCAACTTACCACACTTACCACATTTCCAACAATCCCCAGCATGCTTCTTATTCTTGCACTTTGGACAAACTTCGTTGTCATTCGGTGCAACATTGGTCATAGCTCCAGCATTAGCCCTTCTTTGGTTTTGCCGACGATTGTAATCGCGTCGGTTGTCACCACGACCACCACGATCTCCTTCACCTTTCCTCTTTTCACCCTCAGAAACCTCATCAGTCTTATCTTTCATATCTCAACATAAAAATGAAAAATATAATTAATACTTGAGAATAAAACAACGACCTGAAATTGACTGATTGTCACAGCATCCCCCCTTAAAAAAGGATCTTTGTCCCTGAAGATTCCACTTTCACCTGCTCAGGCTCTACCATTCTAGGATACAACAAGGCCAATTCATGGAATTGGTTTGTATACCCATCAAAGTTCAGTCCCTTTTAACTTCAAGTTGTATAATTCTTGCTCCATCCTTTGCAACACACTTCGAGGACAAAATTCCTCGGTCATCCACTTTCTCACCTCAGTCCATGGAGTACCATTAGCAGCAGGAATACCCATGGAAGCAATTCTTCCATTACACCAAGTCAATGTTCGACCTTGGAGAGTAGCAGTTGCAAATTTCACCTTATCCCTTTCCTTGTAATCACTGATTCGAAACACAGATTCTAGTTTCTCAAACCACTGACATAATCTCACAGCACCCTCGGTGCCTTTAAAAGGGTGTGGGTCACACTTCATGAATGTTATGTAAGTACACCCAGTAATTTCGGGCGCTGCCGGTCTGGCACAACCAACTCTAGCACCAACGACTTCAGCACCACCGGCTTCAGCACCACCGGTTCCAGCGCCACCGGCTCCAGCACCACCGGTTCCGCAGTTCATATTTGCCACAAATTCAACCATAGATGCGGAAACTTATTCCCTAATGACCTCGCGCATACGTGCCTCAGACATAGCTTTTGGCGGCATGATTTTATTACAACACAAATCAAATCATAGTGAGTATTCATTCGATAATTGTATTAAGCAAAAGGAACAATTACGAAGAAACAAGAAAAGAAAGGTAACAACAACACAACATAGAATTAAAACCAAAAGATAGTCATTTCATTAATCACAAACAAGTTATAAGTTGCATTGTCATACATTACATGTCACCATCTAATGCTATACAACTCCAAAAGACTAGTTCTACTAACTGACATCGCAGTTTAGTTAGTGATTTACAAAAGATACTACAAATGATAAACTAATGTACTAAGAGTCACTAGGTAGTCCACGTGTCTCAGAAGGTCCCTTGGTCCCATCAGAAGTAGAGTTCTTCGATTTCTTTCTTGGACGCTCAATATCTTCATCATCAGATGGCGGCTTCAGAACAACCCCAATACGAACCATATCCATGTAAAACATCTTATTCCACACTCGGGACTCATGCAACCTCCTCTCAGCAGTCTCACACTCCATACGAGCCCACACCAACTTAGTCTCAGTCTCGGCCAATCTTTTCTTCAATGTGGCATTCTCCCCACTCTCCAATACCGGCATCATCTCAAGAACATTACCCAAAGCACGCTCGACATTTTCCAAATCATGATTAAGTAACCCCCTTTCTTTTTCCCCAATTTTATTCTTGGATTTGAGAAGAACAATCTCAGTTTGGCACGTACCCAACTCAGCCTCCATGACTCTAGCTTGTACACGTGATGCCTCTAAATCACGCCTTAAGGCCCACGGTGCTAATCCATCAACATGAGATGAGTCACGAGCAGAAGATGACTCTCCTACCTCAAATAAGCCCCTCAGAAAGTCGCGAATAACATAAGGCTTTTGGGTAATAGTCCCAACAGTAGTCTTGGGTGCAACATCGACCTCCTCGTCCTCTGACTTAGAATCGGATGACACCGAAACAGATGACACATCTCCAGGTGGCGGGGGTTTTTTGTCACCCTCCACCTCATAAGGAAATATCAACTCAGCATCATCCTTGAGCTCAATATCATCATCGTCCTTGGGATCTTCTTCAGGATCTTCTTCGTCATAATCAACCAAATCAATATCGTCGGGAATGTCAACCATTTCGTTAGGATCATGGATATCCGCAACTTGGTTCGGCTCGGGAACAACTGGGTTCACTTCGGGAATAGCTTCGTTTGGCTTGTTAAGATGATTAGGGTTCTCCATGACAATCTGCGTCATATAAATATCTCGTATTAGTATTAAAATAATTACATAATTAACATTTATATTCAAATAAATGAAAATTTCATATTATAACATATATATATTTTTCCATATATATATCGATAAATAATCCTTCTCAGTCTTGTCCCATTGGTAATTCGGAGATTTCGCTTGTACAGTTATAGTTAAAAGATTTCAAAAAAATCCTTTCGTTCATTTTTTTTGAAAATCTTTTGTTCTCTATAACTTAAGCTCGTGATACCAATTTGTAACACCTCCATTTTCATATACCAACGTAAGGGTCATTTGGGGTGCTACATCATAATACAATAACTCAAGCATAGAAAACGACTTAAAAAAGTCGTTTTTAAATATAACCATTCGAAATAAAAAGTTTCACAACACTGGTCCCAAATATTTTCATAATCAATAAATCATTTTCAAATATTTTCTTTGAATGATTTTCTTTAAATGGGCCTTCAAAATATTTATTTCATTAGCTTCTCCGAAATCTTCATCACCGAATTACCTTTAAGGACCTGAAATAAAACATGCTAAAAAGTCAACAATAATGTTGAGTGAATCCAAAAAGTTTTTATATATATAATAAACTTCGAACACAAGTATCATTTCTCAAAATTATCAAGACATAACGATGTGAATCAGACAAAGTTATAGGAGGATTATTATAAGCCTCATGACATTGAACGTTACCCTATAATAAAAATGCCCACTATACACCCTCGCTATAAGTGCATATTACTCTCTATAAAACACATCTATGGTGTCATTTTCCTGACACGAGACGATAGCCAGTCGTCACGGATTAGAGGAGGCAACCTCTAACTAGTACTATTCCATGTATAAGCGTGTACCATTACCCAGTAGTTAACAATTCATGATTTTCACGGGTCTTTTAATTAGCGAGTTAAGCTAACTTATAATAATTAAGGCTACTATCATACATTCAGGTCCCTTGTGTTCTATTTTTAAAAACAAGCATGTTATCCCCCTCACGGGTTTATAAAACAATTAAGATGGTTAAATATGAGGCTATGAACTCACTAGTGATGTTAGAAGAGAATAGCGATATGAATAAGAACTTCGGGAGTAGGCGAGTCGATCAACCAAGACCTATACAATTAGTAACGGGTCCTAGGTTTCTAGTTGGTAATAATTATGAAAACTCATAAATAAAGTAAATATATATGTATACATGTAGTTAACATGATGATCAAGTTTATATGATGTAAGTATTTTATACTTAAGCTTTTACATATTTTTAATTTGCCACTTTTAGCCATTTCAACTAGTATTGTCCATATTAGCCCAAAAGCTCATTAAGCCCATTAACCAAGTCCATTAGGCTCTTTTATGGATATTATCATTTTAAGACCAGGTCTTAGTCCATTTATAGTGTCCAAATGAGTTGGGCCTAATGCTAAGTCCATATAATCCATTTTGTTTCATTGGGCCTAGTGGTCCAATAAGCCTTACGGGTCCATTTTAGCTAGTATACAACTTTAATTATAAGTTTTCGGGTTCTCGGGGTCGGGATACTTTTATTATAAGTTTATTAGCCTTTTAAAACTCCCAAGAAGTGGGTCCTAACACCTCGGGTTTTAGTCATAAAACCATTTTACATAATATAAAGTTTGGGTTTTTAGGAAAATTTGTATACTTTTGTATTACAAAAATTGTTGTAATTTATAAATCATAAATAGTATAATTTATATATTCATATTCTTGGCTTCATATTTAAATCCACTTTACAGATGTAAACCCCTTTTAGTTCATCTTTTAGTCATACATATACATAGGGTTACTTTTATACATAAGGATCATGTTACAATTTCGGACTGGAATTTCACTTTTACCATTTTTAACGCCATTTACAAACCGTAAAGAGTTGGTTAACCATCCAACTGATTTAGAATCTACATGACTTTAGCTGCAACCCATAGTTTTCACTTTTTAGGTGGTTCAGTTTGTAAATATGACGTTTTACACAATCTGTACAGCAAGGTTCAGAATTGACTAGTTTTAGTGTTTTGACCATAACTCATTCATTATTTACTCTCTTGGAATCATCCAATTTGCCAAATGTTCATAAGAGATTTATCTATGACCTCATGATATCAAATCCAACCTCAAACCTACTGAGTTTTATAAAACTTACTGTTCATTACAGCCTATGAATTTTTATACTTTTCTCACTAGTTTTAATGGTCATTCTTGTTAGATCTAACCTAGATCTATGCATGCATTAACACTTTTATTCCTTGATTATCATACATCATACATATACATATACATTTAGAAATCAAAATAAAACTTAAACAAGACTCATTAAATTTTACCACAAGAAAAGTGTAGACAATGATCAAATGATCAAAATAAGAACAAGCTTGATGAAGGCTTCAACTCCAAGCTTAATCTTCACCCAAAAATACTTTTGACCAACATTTTATTTACCCAAAAATCTTATAAAAACCTTCTTATAACTTCAGCCCCACTTGTACAAAAACCTTTTTGAAAAACCTCTTTTATCACCTCAAAAATATAGGGATTACACTATGTAGTCATATTTACTAGTGTTCTTGTTGTTTGATCTTCAAAATTTTATGGATTTTGTATGTTTGAGTGGAAATGGTGTACGGCAAGAACAAGAGGAGAGACTAGAGTGATATGATTTTTTTTCTTTTGAAAGAACTATGTGTAAGTTGAGACTTTTATAAGTCTTGTACATGCAATCCATGCATTTGACTAGGACAAGTGTCCTAGTCCTTCCCTCTCCATATGACACGCCACCAAAGGGTGGTGGTGATACTTTTATGGTTTGAATTTTTATAAACTTTAGTATTTAGGGTATAAATTTTAAGATAGGTAGGTAATTTTGAGGCTAACGGGTATTAACTTAAAATATAACGAGAGTTAAGGCGGAACCACAAAGTGAAAACGAACCAAGTAAAAATAGTTCTACGAAAATCGAGTTACTTTTCTGAAAATTTTAAATTACGTACGGTACAAGACGAATAATAATTATAAACATTGCTCGTAAAGATTTTACGTAAAATACGAAAAATGCGCGTAACACGAAAAATAAAAACGAATGTAATAAAATTATTTCTACGGCATTTTGAAAATATAAGCGTCGATGCTTAACGTAGAATTCGCCGGTTCCTTGTAAAAGTCACGTAAATTACAAATGTAAGCCCTAATTCTCCCGGTTAGTCGTGAGTTCATATTTCAACATAAAAATGAAAAATATAACTAATACTCAAAAATAAAATAACGACCTGAAATTGACGGATTGTCACATGTTAAAAAGTCAATTGATAAAAGAGCACTGCATAAAAGAGAGTATGACAGCAGGGTGAATAAAAGACAGATGCAGACAACAAAGGAAAAGGTTGATACGAGTAAAGCTTTAGATGCGAGTTTGGTTATCATAGAATACCGTGGGACAAACATGGAAAAGCAGGATATAAGCCGCATATTAGGGAATGATGCACATGATGATGATGCAGATATCCAACCCATATATGATGAAGAGCCAATGGTTGAGGTACAACTGACTGCTAAAAATAATGTATTTGCTACCGGACAACAGCATACTTAGCAACCTAAATTCAATAATGAAGGAGAGGTTGACCAGAATGCTGAACAATGTCATGACAGGATGCTTGGAGTTTATTTATGTTTTCTGTTTGAATAAATGCGTTAGCATGAATTGTTTGGATTATGTTTTGCATGTCATTTATTGACGAGACATCTTTCTCATTAATAAAGACACCATTAGGTTTTGGGTATTGTTATGACACTTTGTGTCTTTGCTTTACTTTAGTTTTCATTTTAGTATTCTCTATATAGACACCATGTGTTGTGATGATATCCATTCTTGTTTACGCCTCGCGTTTCCGCCTTGGCGGGGTGTGACACAAAATATAGATGATGATCAAGAAGAAGCTGAGATGAAAAAGCATATGGAGATTGTTGTTAATGAAGAAGAAATAGTAGTTGATGCTAAACAATTAGACACTAAGCCTCCAATAATTGTTGACTGGAAAATCATCAAAGAAGGAAAGATGGGATACTTTCAACTCATAAGAGCATATGGAAGTTCAAGGAGGGACTCATCAATGATTAAGATGATTTAGAACATTGACAGAGAAGATCTGGAAACACTCTGGAAGTTGGTTAAAGCTAAACATGGGAATACAAGACCAGATGAGGCATATGAAATAGGTTAAGTGAAACCTTAAAGTGATGTTTGTACCTGATATAGAAATTGATGTAGTGGAGAAATCTACAACAGAACCACCAAGGTGACAGTTGGAAGTTATTTTCTTCAGTGGAGTATATCTTTGTGAGATTTCACAGAATCTGCATAATCTTTATGCTGGTAGAGAAAAAGTATCCACTCACACCTGCAACAATCACAAAAATGCTCAACAAGAAGCTTCAAGCAACCAATGATGAATGAGATTATGCTATTCAAACTTCTTAAGCTATAGGACAAAAACCAATGCGTCTCAAGAATCCTGGAACGTGTTTTTGCATCAACACACTCTTAGTGAAGATAACCGGCTTTTACTTCAATAGAGCTGAACGCTTCAGAATATGAACATAAGTTTAGGGGAGGATTTGTTTGGAATCAAAAGAGGCTTCAGTGATGATCTTGGAGTTAAACTCTGCTAAGTTCAGTGCTAGCTCGTTCATAAAAGCTAATGCTGCTGCTTCCAACTTCTTGAAGATACAACATGTTAGAAGAGTTTTTCCTATTTTCAGAAGGATAATGAAAAGAGACAGGATAATATGAATGATTGGTTTCTATCTACGACTACTCTTACGGGATATCTGTATGAGTATATTTTTGTAAAAGATATGTATCACAGTCTTATTAAGCTAGAAGATTTGCAACGTTATCACAATTAAAATTATACGAGATGAAGATTTGTAGTTATCTTGTAAAGGACTCCTTGGTGTATAAAAGGAGATCCTAGGTTATGGTTATTAACATACATATTCATACGTTTTTTATATATAGCTTCAAGGTTGTAAACCCTAGTACTACACAGAGTACTCGTATTATTGATAATAATAATATTGGAGCTTTTTAGTGATATCATTGTTCATACGGTTTACTGTTTCATTAATATTATTCTAAATATTAAAGAGTAGATTCTGCATACTCTTTAGTATTCACAAAGTTTCTACCATAGTTGTTTTGGATCTATCCAAAGTAACTTAACCTTTACAAGCTAAGAAATCGATCTTAAGTTGGGATCAACAACGACCAATCTTTGCCCTTAGATTGTGAGCTTAGTTGGACCTGCAGGTGACCCAGGGATCAACGAGTATGTTCATGATTAATTGGTAGAGACTTGGTTAGTGGACTACTAGTGTATGAATTGCCATTAAGCAGTAAGTGGATAAAGTCTCTATGAGCTAGGGTTTAACAAGATCACAATTGCTTTAATCCCTAAGATAGATTATAATCATCAAATAAGGATGCTTTATGCGGATGCGTTTAATTGTGACAGAATTCTACATGTCTAGGTTTAAGGAAGAAGTACCGCCTTAATCTTAAGAATGATATGCCGCCTCGAGATAAGTAATCATTGCACTAAATAAACAAACCAATATCGATTGGATAATAGATGGATAATATCGTTTTTCTTTCTATTTGGGCTAGACTCACTTTATCCCTTCTGTTAATTTGCTTGCGTGTGTTTTAGTGTCTTAAGTAGATTTTAGTCACCACAAAACCGATGCCAGTCTCTCAGGCTGAAAACCCACTAACCCCCCTATCATTTAGATGTAAGGATTAACACAAGGTTTAGCATATAGTAGACTTATATTAGACTAACTTAGATTAGAAAAACCAAAGTATTAATAAATTGAAAGTGTTTCTCGCTCTTAGTGGTCGACACCATACTTACCACTGGGTACACTGCCCGTTAAAGTGTTGTTTATGGTTAAGTCGGAAAAACATAAATTTAAAACTTGAATCATAAAATTACAACCACACAACGACACGATCATAAGCTTACTTTTTATATAGCTTTATCAACTTGAGCTTACGTACTTAAAAATCCATAAGCTAAAGTTAATAAGTTATACATAAAGTGAGTTTATCGGAGTTGAAATAAGGCAACGTACCATTTATGTTGCTGTTAAGCGCGCCTGCTGCTTGCAAGCGTGAGTTTGTAGACGCTGATGAGGTTCCTTTACAGGTCCTTACAGCATCCGAAAGACCTGACATTAAGAAGCATTAGGCACCAACGTTAGTGAATCTGCAAAAATAATAAATTATGTTTAGATTGTGTTTTATCAAAAGAGTAAGATTCAACAAATCTGATGTATCACAAAAATGACATGTTATTACACTTCTCAGCTTTATAATTTGTACTAAAAGAAAATAAAATTTCCTTTTAGTACATGTAGATGCTGGTAGCAAGTTTTGTGATCATTTACCTTTTTCTATTCATTTCGGGACTATTACATCTCTGTCTCTCCTCTTTTCCCTCAGTTGTGGCTGCTTGTTGAATTTTTTTGACGTTGTGACAATCTTTATGATACAAACTTTATCCACATGTTTCGACTCGAACTCCCACTGTTTCCTGTACATTATACAAAACCGAGAAATTCAATTACATTCATATTAAAATGCAATGTATCCCATTTTAATTGACAATCAAATTTTAAAACAACAATACCTGGACGCCTGTTAAACACTTCAGAAATGTAGGAGGCAAGTACGGAAGTTTTGATTGCCTTTTATTAAACAGAGCTTTTCAAACGACGGGATTTCAATTACTTGCATATTAAAATGCAATGTATCGCTTTTTAAAATAGAAGTTCAGAAATGTGGGAGACAAAAAGCTTTGTTAAACACAGCTTCAGCTATGAAGGATACGTAATTGAAACGGCATGATTTCATGCCCATAAATGTTTTTGATTGGCTCAGAAGGTTAGAACATAGGAGAAACAAGACATATTTGCCATGGCTGCAACTTTAGTAAGTTGCCACGCCAAGATGCAGACCGCCTCATCTCTAGTCCTCCCTACCGATAAACTCATCATTGCCTTTTATAAAACAGAGTTAATGCGAAGCTCCAAAACGACATGAAATCCCGCCATTTCAAACGGCCTTTAGGAAAACAGTAAAGTGTGAGACAATGAATAGTACACACCCGCCTCTCTCAAGCATCAGCAAAGTAAGCATTAACAAACAAAGCGTAAGCCAAGCGCATAGTATAAAAAATCAATCAGCGGGCATTATAAGCATAAATAAATCATGGTGTAAATGTAGTATGCATAAGATACCATCGGGTCGTTCAAGTGTGAAACTATTTGGCTCAGACTTGCGAGTGCGGGCCAGGATAACAATGTATCCAACCCGTCATGGCTACAAATACGTAGTCATGCTGCCTCACCAAGATACGTGTAATAAATGCATAAACGCTATGGTATCTTCATCGGTTATAATAAACAGCAAATTAAATGATGAACAGGAACATAAGATACTGTATATGTCAAATGGTTTCAAAATAAGCGATTTTCTCAACAAAGCAAGCATCAGCAAACAAAGCGTAAGCCAAGCGCATTATATAAAACAATGATTAGCGGATGTAATAAGCATAAACAAATCATGGTGTAAATGCAGTCCAAGCATAAGCAAGCATCGGCAAAGCGCAGCATAAGCATACCAAGAGCACGGTGCAAGAAGTGTTAACATGATTGAATATAAACATCAAAGAAAATGTTGGGCACAAATTTGAGATTGCAAGACGGGATAAAAGGGTATGCGACCCTCCATGGCTGCAAGCACAACACCGTGCTGCCCTACCAAGATACGGGTCAATTTTACCCATCACGATCTAGCAACATATCGTAGTCACAGAATAATAAACACACAAACACAATAGTGCGTTCACCGCCCAGAATGGACTAATCAAGTTAGAAAACATTGTATAATTACACAACGCTAAGCAAGCATCAACAAAAGGGTATCCGACCCACCATGGCTGCAAACACTACACCTGTGGTGCTGCCCCGCCAGGGTACGGGTTACTTTCACTCAAACAAACGGATAAATGTAATAGTATCATCATCGCTTGTAACATGCAAATATAATAAGCTGCCATGAGATAACCAAAGCAACTATAAGAAAATGCAACCAACCATGAGCGAAACATCAACAAAACAATCATCATAACATATAACCATAAACCGATTCAATTAACCCTAAGAATCATCAACTCAACCTTAATCATTATAATCAAAAACAAAGTTAACCAGCCCTTTTTATAAACCACAAAATTATAAACCAATTCAAGGAACCCAATTCAGTTAACCCTAAAAAATTATCAACTCAATTTCAAAACAAATTAAATCATAAAGTAAGTTAAATACCCCTTCTTATAAACAACCAAAATCACAAACCCTAAAACAGAAAAACATATACCTTCTTTAGAAACATCAAAAATAGTTACAAAATGCTGAAACCACTATCATAAAAGAAACACCCTTGTCTCATCTCTTATTGCAGAGGATTAACAGAGGATTTAAAAATCCACAAAAGAAAACAGTTGCTTAAAGCGCCCGCTAATTGCATGTCTTAATTTTAGAAAGAGAGCGAGAGAGATAAAGAGGGTGGATGAGATTTGGTTTTAGAGAGAGTGAGAGAGATAAAGAGGGTGGATGAGATATGGTTTTAGAGAGAGAGAGAGAGAGAGCGAGTGAGAGAGATATGTTTTTATTGTTTTTGTGTGTGTTAAAAGCAACTGGGTCGAGAAGTTGGGGCGGATTTAGGACAGGCAAAAGAGGTATAACCCATGAAAGTAATGAATAACCCCACATAAAAAATAGACGGGTCAGGCGAACGTGAGTGTATAGGACGGATTGGCCTGGGTCGTATGGGTTTCAGGCAGGGCCGGTAAAAACAAGACAATAATCCTAGTGATTGTTGGTTTATATAATATGCATAATCTAAGTGTGGATTAAAAGCATGCATATAATGAGTATAATCTTTAGTTTAATTGTTAAATCAATCACTTGTTGAATTTGTTTTTTAATTATAAATAAAGATAGCTCATGAGTACATCTGAAAGCTAGTGGGAGTATTTTGTCTTATTTCATTAAAATTAAATATGTTGTTGAACATATTAGAAACAATTTTTCATCTAAGATTTTATCCCTTAGATTGAAATAATGTTTCTTGTAAATATTTTAGAAAATGAAATATACAACCTTGAAAAATATATTTGATAGATTAAACATATTTTTTGAATTAAGTCTGAATACAATATGAATTATCATTGATTAAAACTCGAATGATCTATCGTACTTGGTGAGATTGAACACATGAATGGAAGCCTCAAGTCCCACTAAAGGATTCATTATGTACATCATATTGTATATGGGATTAGTTGTATCATTTACATGAGTGCAAGGTGATTTGACTACATTGGAATTTAATTGAAAGATATTAGCAGGAACATTCTGATAAATGTTGTTTGGATTAGGAATTCATTTCTAGAATTAATAATGAAGATACTATGGATATACATTGTAATAATCATAGTAAAATCATTATAAATCTACAAACCTTGGGTTTGAATGATTTCTAAACATTATCAAATAAGTGTTCAGAAGTTATGAAATTTTAGCATAGTGTTGTTTGTATACACTAGTGCTTGACATGATTCTCAATCTTACTCGAGGCAGTTTTCCATCATGAATGATAACATTGCTGACTACACATGCTTGGTTTAAAAGCATAGTTGCATAAATATATTAAAAAATAAGAATGCTTTATGGTTTGGAAAACTGTTGAGATGACTATCTTCATTAGGATGTTTTGCGTATGTCATACATCTTATGGAATGTAATGTGACTAGACTCATATAAGTAATACTTATAAGTGAGTGCACACTTACAAAATAACAATCATCATATTATTCAAAGAACTTTACGATTTGTGAATTTTTGAAATAAGTATTCTCAAAGTTCCACAAGATCTTAACCTAGTTGATTTGTTCATGAAACTTATGCCTTATCACCAATTGAGATTTTTGTGAATAAGACATTGGTATTCAACTAGGATCATCATGCATTGATCTTATTTGGTATTTGGATAATGGAAATGTAAGCGGTTGTATTAAATAATGAATTAACATATGTGGTATCATTGTTTTCATTTACACTACGGTGTTCTATATTTGCATGTTTAAATCCTTGAATAAATTTATTTATTCTAAACTATGTCCATTGTCAGTTAACAATATGGGAATATTGTTGAGTTAAGACAAATGTGAGGGTTGGTTATATTCTGTTAAATATATAAAGATGATTCTGCCAAACTCATATGTTATTCAATGTGGTCACCCCACCTTGTGTTAATCACTTTATGGATTGGCGTCATTAAGTGAGTTACACATATGGTAAAGTTTTCTTATCCTCAGACTTAAGATGCAAGCAGGTCTTGCATGCATAGATGGCATTTCTTGATTATAGATAACCGCTATGCTAAATAAGGTAGTCAAAAAAGCTATTTTTATAAAATGTTTTGAAGTACATGACTGACACTTGTAGTCAAAATAGAATTTGTTCCTTTACATGTTTGGGAGTTAGATACTTACTGGGGCCCTCATTGGGTTGATAAGATGTTTGCATGGTCGTGCCCAAAGTGTAGCTAAGATGATTCTTTTTACATTTGGTAATCTTGATCAATACAGAAACGAAAAACATAAGCGTTAAATTATGGAATGACTTTTGATCCATAACCATATTTAACATTGTATCTTAAACAAAAGGATGTATTTGCTTGAACCATTGAAGGCTGAGATGTTTATTAAAACCATACTCAGGTATTTTTAGGAGCATTGATGATGTTGCTAGACTATTCGTCAATGTTAGCATGTTATATTCTATGACACTGACATTCGTAAGTGGGAGGTGTTGGGATGTGCTCATGTCATATCGATATTTATACGGCTAGAAATACGTAAGCCTACGGGGTCACACACATATACACTTAGATATCATTTTATTAGTATATATAAAAATATAAGTGTATA
>BQNB010062693.1:0-23381 GCA_026074375.1 Tanacetum coccineum
TCGATTATTACTAATTTATGTCAGATATAAGTTCATAAAGAACACAACAAATTAACAATGATTTAAAAACCAAACACCAGTTGCTATCATATACGTAAGAGGTTAATAGGTAAATCCAATTTATTATCTTCCAAGATTTTTTTTAAGTGTTTTTCTAACATGTGCCCTTGGGGCACATGTTAAGGTGGGGACATCAGGTTGTGTTAGTACAAAACTCGTGTCTGGTTTGGCAAGGTGTTGAAGTCCTTTGTCGGGCCGGGCCTCCAAATGACTTTAGTGTTAAATCTTGTACTAGAGCAAGAGAAGTGATATGATTTTCTGCACAATTGAAAGTAAACCGTTAGCCTTACCGTGGGGACGGACCCCACGATTAGACTCCGGCGTGAGAGTAAGTATTCATATTGTCAGAGTATATGTCAGAGAGAATAAGAATAACTGTGTACCTTTTTGGGTGTACTATGACCCATATTTATAGGTGTCTAGTACTAGGGTTTCCTAGTATTTTGGTTGCTTTAGTAGTGGCCAGAGTGGGTCCCTTGTCGGGCAAGGTTCCGCGGTAATCGTGTGAACGGCCGCGGACGGATCGTTTATAACTGGATCTGCGGACGGATCGTTGGGTTCGGGCCGCGGCCAATGCAAGATTGGGTTTTACTACGGCCCAAAAGCCCAAGTAATAGTGTGGCCCAATCCCAGAGGTTTGGTACACCTATTACGTCATCAAGTCCTCCCAGTCTAGTATGATATTGTCTGCGGATCATGTCCTGCGTGCGGTGATCAATGCTAGACTTTTGGCTACTTTATTTTCTTCTTGAATCATCTATTTTATGCCGTGCCGCTTCTTTTTTTTTAAAGGTTGGTGACGCTTCAGTGATGTGGAGCGTTGCTGTCCCTTTACCTTCTGACTGGTGACAGTTTTGACAGCTTTTTACCAATTTCCTATGCGCTTTTCTACCGTTGATTAGGCAAGTGGTATACACGTGGCGTCATTCAAGTATCGGTAGGAGTAAATATACCTAAAATATAAATACCACCCTCATTTTTACTGTTTTTCTCTTCTCAAAATCCTTCCACCGCCATTGTTAATTTCTTAGAGCTTTTACTTTTTATTCCCCGTCTGCGCGTTGTTTTCCTCGTTTTTACAGTTTTTTGAGATTCAGGTTAGCATCTATCTTCGTTTGTCTTCTTAAATAATGGCTAATAAATATTCCATTATGACCCGAGAGATGGTAGAAAGCTTTTGCAATAGTTATTATATTCCTGATGAAGTTCATCCTACCGCTCCGGGGCGGGATAGGACTATCACCCAATTTCCTAAGGGTAAAGTGCTTATCTATTCTAGGTTATTCGATTATTGTGGCTATAGGATTCCTTTTACCAATTTTTTTGTAGCCGTTCTCAAACATTTCCGCATACACATTTCTCAACTATCCCCCTTCGGTGCTGCTCGTGTGTCTCATTTTGAGGTTTTGACGCGCGTACTTAATCTCGCCCCATCGGTAGCCATTTTTCGTGCATTCTACACACGCATATATAGTGACGGATTGTTTTCGTTTGCAAACGTTCCTTATCGGCTCCCTCCTGTCTCTCAAAACCCTCAGATTCTATTAAGAACTGGGCGGACCACTTTTTTTGGGTTGATTCTAAGGTATTCCTTATCTCCGTCCCTTTGTATATGTGAGGCGCGTTAGAGAAAGATCCGGCTCCACATCTTACCGCTCGTCAAGAGCAGGCCGTTCAGATCCGGAGTGTTTTCTAGTTCTTGTGGGTTTGAGCCTCTACTATCCATTTGATGAAAACACTTATCCAGCCTTCGAAAGACCTGATAAAACGGGTGGGTGAAACTTCCTTTTGGTGGGGATTTTTTTTATTTTTTTATTATGGGGTTTAATCTTTTGGTGTTTATTCCGCAGATATGGGTTTGCTTGACTATATCAGGACTGCTGACCCCCGGAAGGTGCAGGCGGTGGAGGTCCAGAAAGGGGAAGAGCAGGTGAAGTTGCTTGATAGTATAAAACATTGCTTCGTATCCTTGGATCCTCCTGCCGTGGCACAACAGGAAGGTAGTAGTGGTTCTGGCGCTGGTCCTGAAGTTTTTGCTCCGGCTTCGGAAGAAAATGTTGCAGAAGAGAATATTGTTTCAGTGGGTACTTACTTGGATTTAGAGGATCCGGAAGACGATCTGCTTGTGGTTGAAAAAGGAGATGCCACTCGGAAGCAGTCAGACAAGGCTAAGAGGAAGAAGTTGTCAAAGCAGAGTGATACCCTTCCTGCTAAAAGGTTGAGGGTAGATCATCCTAGCCTTGCTTCTGGGACTGGTGGGAAGTCACTTGCTAGCTTGAGACGGACTATTCCGGAAGGTTCCCTTGCATTGGGACCTTCTTTTCAGGCGGACGTCCACGCTCAGGTTACCGTGCAGAGGTATGTGTATGCTTATCCCTCTTTTATTTTGTCCGTACTTACCTGCATTTTCCTTAATGTTATTGTTTCTTTTCTTGCCAGTTCTCATGTTGCGGATGCCCCTGTGTATACTGCTGCTGATACTGTGACTTCCAGCAGGGGCAAGACGCATGGCGCGTCTATGTCGGACATGGGCGGGTCTTCCCAGCTTGAGACGTCGGAAGGGTCGGCTGACTCGTTCTATGAGACGGCCGCCCTAAATTCTGAAGATGCCAAACGTTGGTATATTCCTCGCTGGAATATTACCAATGATTCACTGCTGGAATGATGGCTTTTCTTGTCGCACCTGGTTGGAAAATAAATACAGGCGTCGCCCCCTCCTTCGGCTTTTTCTCCATACTTCGAAATATGGATTATGACCAATTGTTTGAGGAGTTCAATGTGGGGGCGGCGCGACAGATTTGCCTTGAGTCGGCGGTGAGGTCTCGTACTGAACATGAACTGGAACTTAGAGAGAAGCTTCGGGCTAAGTATGATGCTCAGGGTGTGCTTCTTAAGGAGAAGGATGTGGAGATTGCTAGGTTGAAGTCTTTGGTAGAGGAGAAGGAGACGAAGTCCGCGGAAGTTTCCCGTCTCCGTAATCAAGTTTCTATTTTGACTGCGGAGAAATCATTTTTGAGCGCGGAGGTGTCGGCTCTTAAGAGTGTTGCTTCACAGAAGGAAACTGACATCTCCCTTCTTGATTCCCGCACTACTTACCTTAAGTCTGCCCTTGATGATTCCCAGGCTACTTGTACTAAAGCCAGGAACTTAATTTCCACCCTGTCCTTCGAGAGAGATGGACTTGCTTCTGAGGTATGACTTTTATTCTGCTCGTTGTTACTTTTATGGTATTTTTTTTTAACTTCTTATCCTTGCAGGTTTCTACTCTCCATTCTGCTTTTCACGATTTTAAAGAGAAGATGAAAGCTCAGCAGGAAGCGCAGGCCCAGGTGTTGTACAACCGTGTGGCCGAACTTGAGCCACATGTGGTGGATGTATCCGATCGCTTAGAAGGGGAATTTTATCCTCCTTACCTGACTGCTCTGGCTGGACGAAGATGGCTGTTGACGCACGGGGTGAAGCTTGCTATGGTGAAATGTTTGAAGTCCCCCGAGTACCAAGGCATTCTGGGTCATGCTTTAGGCCGGGCTGTGGATTTTGGTATGCAAGAGGGTTTGGCGGCTAGCCATGAGCATTTAGTCGCCGGAACCTCACTTTCCGTGATCACGGCTTACAACCCGGAGACTGCTGAGGCCAATTATCTTGATGCAGTAAGAGCTCTTGAGGAAGCGGACTTCCCTTTGGTTCATTTGTTGAAATCCAAGAAAGATTCCGGGATGGATGAGGTCTTGGATTGCTTTCTCCTGGATGGGCCTTTGGCAGACCTCCCTAAAGCTGCTCATCTTCAACCGTGCATTGAGAAGCTCTCCGTCCCTATCTATCATGCTGATGTTAAGGCTGTTGTCGGGGAAACCTCTTTATCTTTCGCTCTACTTAATGTTCACATCCGTGCCGAAGGCGCGAAGAAGCATGCCGCGGCTCTTCGTCAGTTAATGGTGGATATAATTTCTCATCCCTTGTCCTCTCAGAACTTGGTGGGTGAGGCTAGCACTTCCGCGGCTACTCTCTCCGTTGAGGATTTGGACACAGATGAGGATTTGGGGAGCGTGGTTTGTATGCCCTAATTTGAAGACCCTCGTTTTGAAATTTTGCCGTGACCGCATGTGGTCTGTTACAGCGGCTTGTTTGTGTTTTGAATTTATTTTATATGTCGTGGCCGTATGTGGCCGTTGCGGCTTTTATTGTAAATTGATATTAACTTTGTAAGTTTAACATCTGATTTGGACGGATTCTTGTAGGTCCGTTCCGCAACACATTTTCTAGTGCTATGTTTGCTATCTTTTGTTTATTACTGGTGTACGTTCGTAATAAATAGTCTTGTGAATATTTGTGGGTTATTCTCCCGGTGCAGGGCTTGCAATACCTCTTACGCGCCTGAGCTAATTTTGAGGTTGCTCAACCTTTATTATACGGGATAATATTTTTGTGGAGCATGGCTCCTTGCATGCGCGTCTTAACAATTAATATAACTTTGCAAAGTAAAGAAATAATTTAAAATTTAAAACTCGTGAGGGTAGCTAATCCCCACTTTTCATTGAAATTCAAAATATTACAAGATGAGAATAAATAAAGATATTGCCCTCCGGAGCATCATATGTGCCGGGCGGATTCTTACACTTCATGTATATAACACTTTTTGAGATTACAAATGTTCCATGTCCTCGGTATTTCATTTCCTTTGCAGTCTTTGAGTTTGTATGCTCCTTTTCCAAGCGACTCTTTAACTTCATACGGTCCTTCCCACTTGGGTCCAAGTTTGCCTTCATCCCTGGCATGACTTGCTTCATTGCTGCGGTAGACCATGTCGCCCGGCTTGAAACTTGTGCCGCGGACTCTTGAGTTGTAATACTTTTCCATCTTTTTCTTGCTTTTTGCCTCTTGAATTGCTGCTTGCTCCCTTCTTTCCTCTATGAGGTCCAAGTTCATTCCCAGAGCTTCATTGTTTTTTGTCAGATCTATCTCCGTAGTCCGGAGTGTTGGCATGCCTATCTCCGCCGGGATGACAGCTTCCGTGCCGTACGTCAGTGAGAATGGTGTTTCCCCGTTACTTGACTTGATCATTGTACGGTGGGCCCATAGGACGTGCGGGAGCTCTTCTATCCAATCTTTGCTTCTTTCATCAAGCCTTGCCTTTATTCCTTCTCCTAAGCTTCTGTTTGCTCTTTCAACTAGACCATTTGCTTGCGGGTGCTTCACGAAAGCGAAGCATTGGCGAATGGATTCTCACACCAATCCTTGAATGGATTATCACGGAACTGTTTTCCGTTGTCTGATATAATTTCCCCAGGTAGGCCAAATCTGCAAACAATGTTGTCCCACACGAACTTCTTCACTTGATTGCCAGTGATGGTTGCGACAGCCTTTGCCTCGATCCATTTAGTGAAATAGTCGATAGCAACAATCAAGAATTTGACTTTGCCTGGACCTTCCGGAAAAGGTCCGGCTATGTCTATCCCCCACTTATAGAATGGCCATGGAGACGTGATGAGGGTCAAGTTTTGCTGCGGATTTCTTGGGACGGGGTGGTGTATTTGACAGTCATTGCATTCCCTTATCAAATTCCGTGCGTCCATATGCATTGTTGGCCAGTAATATCCTGTTCGGATAACTTTGGCAACCACAGATCTAGGACCGGAGTGCATGCTGCACGACCCTTCGTGTATTTCTCTTAGGACGTAGTTTGCTTGGAGTGGTCCGACACACCGGAGCCATGGTCCTAAGAAAGACTTCTTGTATAAGGTTCCATTAATCATGGTGTACCTGGCCGCTTTGCGACGTACCGCTCTGGCCTTCTTTTTATCCTCCGGAAGGATTTCTTTTGCCAGGTACTCATATATGGGTGTGATCCACGTGTTGCCCTCTTCTTCTACTACATCGAGAATTTCCTTTTTATTTATGGACTTTTCCTTTAATTCTTCCACAAGCACTTGTTTACTAAGATGCGTGTTGTGGATGCGATCTTGCTTAGGGCGTCTGCCTTTTTGTTTTCACTTCGTGGTATTTGTTTAATGGAAAATTCCTTGAAGCTTTTTGTGAGTGTTTTTACTTTGTTCAAGTACTGAACCATGCCTGACTCTTTGGCAATGTAAGAGCCGTTAACTTGATTGGCCACAAGTCTTGAGTCAACGTGTGCTTGCAAATTCTTTACGCCCATTTGTTTTGCGATCCAGAGATCGGCTATTAATGCTTCATATTCGGCTTCATTGTTAGTAGCCTCAAATCTAAACCTCATGGCGTATGTGAACTCTGCCCCTTCCGGGTTTGTTAGTATCAGTCCTGCTCCGGAGCCGTCTATACAGGACGAGCCGTCTGTGAACAACGTCCACGGCTCTGGTAGTTCTTCCGGTTCTGCCATGAGTTCGTCCGGAGACCCTTCTTCCGGTCGTTCCACAATGAAATCTGCCAATATTTGTCCTTTAATTGCGGTCCTTGGTCTATATTGGATGTCATATCCTTCTAACTCGAACTTCCATTTCAGCATTCTTCCGGATATTTCCGAATTTGACAACAGTTGCTTTATTGGTTGATCTGTTATTACAACAACCGTGTGTGCTTGGAAGTATCTTTTCAATCGTTTGCTTGCACTGAGCAAGGCTAACACCAACTTTTCCATAGGAGTATAGTTTATTTCCGGGCCTCGTAAGGTGCGACTTACGAAATATACTGGTATTTGCCTGCCCTCCCGGTCCGTCATCAAGACTGCGCTAATAGCTTCTTTTGCCGTGGCCAAGTATATGATTAACTCCTCATGTTCCCTTGGTGCAGTCAGTGTTGGGAGCTCTGCAATAAGTTTCTTCATCTGCTTGAAGGCTTCTTCGGCTTCCGGTGTCCATTGAAAATCGCTCTTTTTTGTGCACTTTTTTAAGGTTTTGAAAAAAGGTAACGATTTTTCTGCTGATTTTGACAAGAATCTGTTTAAGCTTGCTAGTTTTCCATTTAGCTTCTGCACGTCCTTGATGCATCTCAGAGATGGCAAGCTAAGGACTGTGTCTGCTTTATCCGGACATGCCCTCAACCCGTTGGTACTTACTTTGTAACCTAAAAACATTCCCTCCTGCATTCTGAAGGTGCGTTTCTTTAGGTTCAATTTCATGTTTATCTGTCAGAGAGTTTTGAATGTTTCTGTTATGTCTCGGATGATTTCTTCTTTCGTGTGACTCTTTATAACCAGGTCATCGACATATACCTCTAGGCTACGTCCAATCTGCCTTTGGAATGCTTTATCCACTAAGCGTTGATATGTTGTCCCGACATTCTTTAAACCGAACGGCATCTTAGAGTAGCAAAATATCCCCTGGCTTGTTATGAATGCCGTTTTTTCTTCGTCCTCTTTTGCTATCTTAATTTGGTGGTACCCCTTGTATGCATCCAAGAAACACTTGAAAGGATACCCATAGAGGGACTCCACCTTCTAGTCTATTTCCGGTAATGGGTAGCAATCCTTGGGGTATGCGTTGTTAAGATCTTTGAAGTCTACGCACATTCGCCAAGTTCCATCATGCTTCTTAACCATTACCGGATTAGAGAGCCAACTGTGATAATGGACCTCTTTCATTATTCTGGCCTCCACTAAATTTTCCACTTCTTCTTGGATTACTTTATTTCTTTCCGGTGCCTGTCCTTTTTTCTTTTGCCTGACTGGCGAGTATCCCTCCCGAATATTCAAACGGTGTTCCGCGATGTTTCGTGGGACACCCGTCATATTAGCTGGCTTCCAGGCGAAAATATCCAAGTTTTGTTTGAGCAAGGAACATAGTTCTTTGCGTCCCTTTTCTGTTAATGTTGATCCTATGGCAACTGTTTGTTCGGGGTATTCTGGGTGGATTGCTATATTTATTTTTTCTTCCGGTATTTGGTTGGCTACAGGGGACTGGATGCTAGGTCCGGAGATCATAACACATTCCATAGGAATGACTTTACTGCTCTGTAGCGTTACCGTGCCGCCTTTAACGGGGAATTTTAACATTCCGTGTGCAGTTGATGGTACGGCACGGATTTTCCTTATGCCCGGTCTGCCTATTATTGCATTGTGTTGGGATGGTGACCTGATGACCATGAAGTTCATTCACGCGGAGGTGGAATGTACTTCGTCGCCTATTTTCACTAGCAAAGCTATCTGGCCTAGGGGCCAAATGGTCTCCCTGCTGAATCCAATAAGGTGAGTGGTGGCCGAAACCATTTGATCCCTTATCTCTTTGCGGAGTTTTACAAAGCAATGTTCGTACAAGACTTCTGAGGATGCTCCGCCGTCAACGTATACCCTATGCACAAAATGCTCGCCCATTTCGGCTTCGATGATCATTGGACCCTCCGTCCCGTCTTCTTTCCCCAGAGGTGGAAAAGACATTGCCGTCTCCGGAGAGAAGCTTTGGGTAATCCTGGGCTTGTCCACTCTTTCCCATGGTTGGATCATCAGTATAGTCAGAGGTTTATCCTTTCCGGACGCTTCCCCTTTTTTGGTGCTTTCGGCTTGTCGTTATGTTTTAATTCCTTTATGAATTGCGACAATTTTCCGGCTTTGATCATTTCATCTATTTGCTTTCTCAGCTGCATGCATTCGTCCGTGCTGTGTCCCGTATCTGAATGAAATTCGCAATATTTGTTCGGATCCCTTTTTTCCACCGGAGTTACCATTGGTGGTGGAGCTTTGAACTTTCCTTTTTCCAGGGCAAAAATTTCTTTTGGAGTCTTGGTAAGGAGTGAGAATCTATCCGGCTTACGATCCGGCCTCTTTGTTTTTGAAACCTTTCTTGAAATTCGGTTTATCCCCCCCTTCTGATTGTTTCCACGGTAAGGATGTTTTTTTCGGGCCATGATTGGATGCGGCCACTTCCCCTTGTAAGAAAGACGTAGTCATTCTATACATTTCATCCATAGACCTTGGAATTCTTTCATACAGACGCTTGATTAACCCAGGGTGGGTTATTCCATGCATAAACCCGGAGATTCTCATGCATTCCGGTGCTCCTTCCACGTCTAGGACTTCTGACTTGTATCTTTCCATGAAATCTTCCGTAGATTCTCCATCTCTTTGCTTGATGTGGTGTATCTCTACCGGATCCTTTATGTGTTTAGTTTGCTGAAGATAGTTTTCCCTGAAGGCTGTTCTTAGATCCTCATAGCTATCAACCGACTCCTTTGGTAGCTTGTCGAACCAAACCCTAGCATTCCCCGTAAAAGTTGAGTTGAACATGTGGCACCATGTTGGCATTGCCCATCCTTCTGTTTTTGCAGCCGATTGAAATAGCTTTAAGTGATCCTCCGGATCTCCACTTCCATCGTATGTCTTTACGTGGTTGGGCATTCTAGTCCTCGGGAGACTAAAATGCCGGATCCGAGGTGTGAAAGGGTTCCTTTCCTCACATGTCCAAGGCTGGGAGAGATCGTCTTCATAGGTGTTCGACCTATGTCTTCTTGATTTGGACTTCCAGTGACCCCCCTCACTATCTTCGCTTTCTGAATATCGGTTAGTCGTATGAGACGGTGTTCCCTTTTGCTGATGCCTCGGTTGCATTTCATTTCTTTTTGCATGGGGACTTCGTCGACGGCTACCCGAACGCGTGGATGTAGACGGCTCTTTTCTTCCCAACCTATTGAATACGCCCCCTTCCTTCCGTAGCCGGGGCTGAGGTGAAGGGGTTCTGTCTGTTCTAGTCTTTTGAAAACACTGGCGTGTGGTGATGGTCTTCGGGAATGCCTATCTCCGTGCTTTCTTCTTTGTTATGTTCGGGCGGTTGGTGTCTTAGATTTGGAGTATTGCGACTCTTCACGGTTTCTTATCTTAGTTCCGGACTCATCGCCGTAGATCAGTCGTGCTTTTACTGCGTTGAGTTTGTCTTTCTGCTCTTTTTCTTTTTGCATCTTTTCGGCGATGAGTGGCAAAAGTTGTTGATAATTTTTGTCACACATTTCCCTAAGGATTCTTCGGACATAGGTTCCTCAAGACCCTGGGGACCATTCCTTCCTCTAGTGTTCCTCACGGCGGACGCGGGATTATTTGTGGTTTGCTGTTCGTGAGTGCTCATAGTGAGTTTTTTAGAGAATGTGGTTGCGTAAGCGTCCCACGGATCGGCTCGCACCTAGTTAGTAACCAAAACTTGTCCGTGCCCGGGTCTTGTCTGATAAGGTGTTGGACAGCTCATCCACTTTCGCCCCCGTGTGCTGGCGGCACCCCACCCCACTCTATCAAAGAGCTCCAAACGTCTTGCGGTATGCTTGTTCTATGTTACCTAGAGCTAGAGATAGATGTATGATATTTTTGCTCAATTAGAAGATAAATCATACGTTAAGCCACTTCCCGCTCAAAACATATTATGCCAACAAAAGGTCATGTCTAAACAAAACAAATAAGTTCATATCATGGCAATGTCAAATGAAGCATGTGTGAAATGAGTTCAAGGGGTTCAACGAAATTATCAAATAGGTAGCGAATGAATATCGAATCAAATAATAGGCAACGGATATAATGTTTGTTAAGGTGCAAATAGATACGGATCAATAGTAATGAGAGTCCTTAAAAGAAAGGATAGAATATCTGTACGAATAATAGAACGAACGAAGCAACGCATAATTCACAATAATAGTAAAGAGAAGTAGGTATTAAGAATATTCGTACCAATAAATAATGCTTAAAGAGAGAGTAGATATATCCGTACCTTAACTAGCCGAACCCGCCACTTAATCAAACTCCAAAATTACTTATCATCAATGATCTACATTGGTTAAGCAACTATTACTAATTAATAAGGAGCAAACTAATGATTTCTTATATTATCCATGCTTTAAAATGCTTAAACTGACGCTTAGATAATTTATTTATAATAAACTACGATTGATCATTATACTTATATTCCAACATAGTTTTTAAATGTACTAGTATATATGTCATATTTCAAGATTTTAGTTACTAGTTAACAAGACCTAACATTTGTTTTTCAAAAGCAAGAAATACTTTATACGAAAACGGTAAATGATGCTACCTGTTTAGAGTCGAAACATATTTTTTTAAGCCCTTTAGTAGTAAAGCATTCAAAACTTCCGGGTTAAAAGACAGATAACTTTAAATTCTAGAAATTGTCTTTATTAATATATACCGGTATTCTTCCGCATGAGCCATATATGTAGTACGCTAGTCCAAATTCAAAACTTTTCATGAACTATTTTGAGATTTCATTACCCCATTTTTAGATGCTACAATTCATGTTTAATCCTTAAGTTAGCAACCATGCATATTAACGTCATTTACATATTTATGTTTAACAAAATTGATTAAGGTGTAGAGCTTCCATTATGGTTTTAATATATATCATGCTACCATCTAAAAAGATTACTAAACATGACACCATGTTAGCGTATGATTGTGTGTTAAAATAATAGTTAGAGATATACCTTTAATCTAGACAAAGGCCGATCGAACAGAAACCAAACCCGAACTCGAACACAAAATCTATTCGCATAATCAACCAATACACCAATTATACCGAGCTAACAAATGCTAAACCTTAACCCATGAACAAACCAAAACTGGATCGAAACAAGAACATTAACCCAAAACGAACTAGAACTTGTTACTTGTATTTTGTAGGACGTAGCCCAACTAAACTCTCAAACACTTGCTTTCATCATGCAAACCTAATTAAGTTGGAAGTGTTTATATATTGTTCTGAGATTTCGAAAGGAGTGAATGTTGGTTTGCTTTATATGATTGTATTTTAAACTAACTTCGTCGAAAAAAATAGGATTTGAAGATAATGTCTCTGACTCATTCATATTAGGTTTTGATTTGTTTTATTTGACCACTTCAACTTATATTTTTAATTTTTCTTTTTATTAGCTTTTACTTTTTATACATAATTAGGTAATTTCAGTAACTGAATATTCTTTTAATATCTTAATAAAGAAAATGTTAATGTATATATTCCTTTTATGTTTAAAAGAAATAAACTAAGCAGTACAAAATTATCGGGTATTATAAATGTGAACACTAATAACCGCAACTAACTCACCCGTAAGCATGATCTACATAATACGACAATTTCGACAAAAGCGTCTTGTCAATATCAAACACCCAAACATCCTTCCCATCATTCCCCACCGCCACGCTTTTCGCAAACGGCAACGCGTAACTCGCAATCACTTCGGAATCAGAGTTGTACCTCTCCCCTTTCATATACTTCTCAACAAACTTCACACATTTCACAGGGACACGTGTCCATGTCCCAGCGTCATTGATGATGCCGGAGGATTGGTGGTGATGGTCTTGTGGTGTGGTGTGGATTAGGCGGTGGGAGATGGTGGTGGTGAGGGATGTGAGGAGGAAGATGAGGATGATGACGTGGCAGGTCGTCATGACGGTGGTTTACGGTGGTCGGAGTGATGTGTGGTAGTGGTGATTGTGATTGGTTTAAGTGTGTATGATATATCGTTGACCATATCTATAAATGGTACTTCTAAGGTATTTGTTTATTTGGTTTTTTTTACAGTAATATTTTATAGGGCAAAATAGTTAGAATTGTATCCAACTTATCATCTTTTGTTAAACTGTGTAGTGTACTTTTTTGGGTAAAAATCAATAAACTTTTAAATTTGAAATATTGTATGTATTTTGCCGACATAAAATAACCACAAAAACAGCTTTTACCCACGGAAAAAATCTCGTGTGAAATTTCCCACGGAATACCCACAAATTACCCACCGAATTGGTGTAAATTGTTGACCAAGTTTTCGTGTGAAATCCGTGTGAAATCCGTGGCAAATTTCCCACAGATTTCCCACTATTCTTGTTAATTCGACATCCGTGGGAAAATTCTGGCAAATTTCACACATATTTGCCACGGATACAGATTTCCCACAGATTTTGACTATCGTTTGTTAATTTACATGTGGAAAATTTCACACGATTATGTCCGTGGGAAAGTCGTGGGTAATTTCCCACAGATTTCCCACCAAGTTGATAAATCCGTGGGAAATACGTGTGTAAATACCCACAGATTTCCCACAAAAATACCGTCTTTACGTTTCTGCCTACTTACACATTCCCACGTTACTTAGTATGCCTATATATGTGTTTTTAGTTTCATATTATATGTGTTTGTTTATTAACGTAACTATTCATGTGAGTATCGCAAGTATACGTGTTGGTTTAGGTATAACCTTTCGTGTAACAAATCATTACGTGTGTATGAATATCTACACGTGTGTGTTCCACATGTCCGTTTATGACATTCATTGTATCGATAGATGTTTTGTATGTAAGTATACGAACTTGTATACGCCTGAACGTGTAACCATATCGTAAAAGTAAAAGAAAACGATTATGTCCGTGGGAAAGTCGTGGGTAATTTCCCACAGATTTCCCACCAAGTTGATAAATCCGTGGGAAATACGTGTGTAAATACCCACAGATTTCCCACAAAAATACCGTCTTTACGTTTCTGCCTACTTACACATTCCCACGTTACTTAGTATGCCTATATATGTGTTTTTAGTTTCATATTATATGTGTTTGTTTATTTCGCACTTGTTAAGGACACGGTCTAACCAAAGGTGCGATAATTCAAATATTCTATCTTGGTTTAAACAATCCAACACAAGGACTCCTCGACGCCGGAGGAATATTCCTCTACAAAAACTTTCAAAATACTCGAGGAAAAGGTCCTTCTCAAGCTCGATTTCTCGAAGGAGGCTCAAAACTAACCCAATCTGAAACCATTGTTTCCATTGGTGGAAGCAACGTCTATTCCAATCACGTCATATTGATGAAGAAATTCAAAGCTCTCGCCACACTTATCGATTCTAAATTCCTAAAAATTAGAGGAGACCTTAAGGATATATGAGACGGTCGTAAAGACAACCACGATTCACATATCTACATGAGTGATGACACGCCGATGTGTAATCCTATGGAAGTGAATTACGTCCAAGGATATCACGACCAAAAACTCATAGACTCGTACTCCTATCCAAGCCATAACCCAAATCGTAACTTTCCTCACTCCTGACACAGAATGCCACATCCATCGCAATATTTCCAAATGCCTAAAGCCTCGACGAATGATATGATGAGAGAATGGATAGCTATACTGATTGAAGCGAATAAGAATATGAAGAACCAGTTATGTTGAATTAGGAGCCGTAAAACTAATTAAGGATAAGGAACCCGCCAGCATGATCCAAGACTGGAGAGCATTGAGTTTTCTAGAAAAGAAAATCCACACGTACAAACTTCCTTCGAGACAACACAAAGCCCAAAGTCTGCAAGATGTTCGTAGATGAGAGATAATAACCACCCCTCAACCGTAACGAGAATGATAAGGTTTGATGTTGAATTTAATCAAGGAGAACGAGACTCAACCAATTCCCATAATACAAAACTCGAAGCTAATTAATTCTAACTCTCCAACCGTATCACCTTTTCTCAAGGATTGCACCGTGCATATTCCGTACACTCATGAGAAGAAGTTTGAGCACGATGTATTGTCGAATCATGTTAGGGGGAGGAGTTTAATAAATTTGACGGCATTGGAATTGGGGGATTAAAAGAGAAGGAAATAAAGAACGATGAAATGTGTATGCCAAAAGAACCCAACAAAAGTTGAATTGGAATGGAAAAGTGATTCTTCTAGGCGAAAACGCTTATCAATATCATTGGCACCCAACAAGTAAGAACCCCTACTGGAAGCGTATCATCAAAGAATCCTAAAACCGGAGGAAAGGTCTATCTAACGACTCGTAAATAAATTAAACGCTTCTCGGGAAGCAACCCAAGGTTTTAATTGTTTGTTTATTTAATATTTTGAATAAACTTGTACACCCTCAAAAAAACCCTTTTCAACTTTAAAAATCTTAAGTGTGGGGGCGTTACATGCTTGTAATGTTTAATATATTATTGTGTGCATCTTGATTTTTGTTTGTTTTGTTTTTGTTTGAATAATTGTAGCAAGTGATGGATGAGGATGCTTGGAGATGAAATCGATTGATCTCACACGCTTATGCTAGCATTTGCGTAGCATTTTATCATATGGAGTTCGATCGCGATTTAATTTTCCCAGGAAGTCTAGTTCTTGATGAAAATTGCGATTTAAAAACTTTTATTGTATGAAAATTGCAATTCTTCAAGCATTTTTTGAAGCTACGTTCTTGATGATCATCTCCTTATAATCAACATTGAGGACTTTAGCAACATATATGCCACTTTTATAATGCAACCTCATCATCATAGTTTGATATAAATATTTATATTTTAATCTAAACCTTAGAAAAACAACTAGTCAAAAACTAACAAATTCTTATCCCAGCCACAAACCAGAAGTTAGCTAATAACGTAGTAGTTAAAGTTGAGGTGTTACCTTTGAATAAAAACCAAAAGAATACAGAATGGTGATTGACCAATCAATCGATCAAAACTCAAAAGTATTATTAGTTGTATAGGGTTTTTTTTTCGTGTTTGTTGGACTTTTGTATATATAGACTAGAAAACTGGTCATTTGGAAACTAATGAACCGTTCTTAATCTTGCATAAAAACTAAAAAATGTTAATACATGGACTTTTGGAAATCTGGTGTCTCTGTTTAGGCCTGGTACGTCATCCCACGGCTCTCTTTATTTTGGGCTTATTCTTCATTATACTAAGTCATTTCTTGTTTACACAAAAAGTAACCTTAGAATTATATGACGTATTAACGTATGTCAATGATATAGAATCTAAAGAGAACTAATAAAATAAAAAATGCATTGTCAAACTATAGTTTGGTATTCGCTTTACTAAGAATCTTGCTGTTAGGCCACATTTGAGAGTAATACTTTGCCCATAATAGAAAGGAGAAAGCAAAGATGATTAACCTGAATCAAAACGAACTTGTAGAATAATGGATAGGTGTGCAACTAGAAAACTCTTGAAAATCTATCAACAATGGTGGAAAAGTGAAAGAGATGAAAAAAGAAACAGTAGGGCATGAATCGACTATTTATACCAATGGTGTATTTAAATCAGGTAAAGGTAAGGTGATGACACGTGCCAAGACACTTCTCAATCAACGGTACAAAGGAAAAGTAAAAAGATAATGATAACAGCTGGACATGGGACCCAGGCGGTCAAATCACGAAGAAGATAAAGGACCACGAAGAGCCCACGTAACCAACGACAAACTGCCAAAACGACGCAAAGACGCGGAACAAAGCAGGAACAAAAGAAAAATCAGATCACGGAACTCTAGTCTAGTAATACTCACTGCACGCTATAGTCGTACCGCGTACAGTAAGCAAACTAGACTGGGGGGACTTAATGACGTATAGTATGAGCACCAAGCTTACCGGGCTTAATTCATAATATACGCATATGGGCCCAGGCCCAATACAACAAATAGCCTGACTGCTAAGCCTGACAAGGGCCACGCTCCGGATATTTCAAAGACGCGGGAATAATCTATCATAAGCCGCACCCTTTGCATCTCCGCGGAAAACGACTGCCGCGGAAGAACACTCGTTAGAGTAAATTACACCGTTCGTCCCTTTGGTTTAGGCCAATTCCCTAATCTCGTCCCTATTTTTTTTTTTTTGTGAATCGTCCGTATTTCGAAACTATGTAACACCGTTCGCCCTTATCTCAAGAGATAGGGACGAATGTTGTTACATAGTTTCATGCCAAAAACATGAGATAGGGACGAACGGTGTTACATAGTTTCGAGATAAGGACGATTCATGCAAAAAAAAATAAGGACAAGATTAGGGATTTGGCCTAAACCACAAGGAAGCTCGGTGTAATTTACTCTTAATGTTATTATACATAATCGTCATTATATGCGGATAAACGTCTGATGCAAGAAATAGGCAAATGGCTTATATTACCGACCAAAACTTTTTGACCAACAAAATCAAAACTTGAGTATAATGGTGTGAAATACGCTTAGGAAAATGTGGTTGTAATTTAAAGGTGAAGATTCGGACTTGGATTACAAAGAAAATAATATATGTGAACCATACAAATGTATTATTTTTTTGAAATTGTGTCAAAGTGAACCATACAAATGGTATGATTATGAAATGTGTCAAAGTTTTACATTTTCTTGAATAAAACTTGACATGCATACTGGTATGATTGTGAAAAATATGGAGTAAAGAGAACAATATATTTGGGACAGAGGGACTATCTGCTTCTCTGATTCTAGAAGTCATTGTCATGACTTTACACATCCAAACACCCCTATAATCATACCAAAAGTATGCACGTAAGCTCTATTAGTCAACGTTGAAAGTCAAGTCAACATTCAAACATTCAAGTCAAGTCAAGACATTTATTAGTCAAGACATTTATTATTTATTAATTTGTATTGGGCCTAAGCCTATGGTAATCATTCCAGAATGTTCTCTTGTACTGTTATCAATAATAATCAATGAATCAAATTAGCTTTCAATAAGCTCTAGCTATGGAGTAAAGAGAAAGTAGATAAATCATAATATCTTGATAGAAGTAAGTGACAATGTGACATAAATAAGATCCACAACAACACATGATGATCGACTAAATCATTCCATTTATTGCAATATCACCATGCAACGATATCAGATTGATGTTTGCAAATCATGACAACCATGCAACGATAAACGCTTTGGACTACAAATAATAAAGAAGATGCACTTAGTAACTATACAACTTTTGATGTAAAATGTAGAGGTGGGAGTTTGTTGCATTGGGTCTAAACCACTACAGGCTCTGATACCAATCTGTCACACCCCGCCAAGGCGGAAACGCGAGGCGTAAACAAGAATGGATATCATCACAACACATGGTGTCTATATAGAGAATACTAAAATAAAAACTAAAGTAAAGCAAAGACACAAAGTGTCATAACAATACCCAAAACCTAATGGTGTCTTTATTAATGAGAAAGTGGTCTCGTCGATAAATGACATGCAAAACATAATCCAAACAATTCATGCAAACGTATTTATTCAAACAGAAAGCATAAATAAACTCCAAGCATCCTACGGTCTCTTCTAGCCACTTCGCTCTATCTTAGCACCATTAAGCTCACCTAAAAATGATGCTTAAAATGTTAACATAAAGTTGAGCGAGAATCATAGGTTTACGACATACAACAATATCCAAAATAAACTTTCAATTAGCTGCTGCAATTACCAAAACAATTCATGATAACAATTAACAACAACGGGACAGAACGTGCCCACGATCCACAATCATTTTTTTTTGGTAAAGGGGACAAACAACCCCGGTAAATTATATTACACCAAAAAAAGTCAATGAAGAACAATGGAATGTGACTAAGTGCCACATTAACCTCAAGCTAATCAGCTTGAACAGCCCCTACTCATATGACATGCCATATGAGATCTAACAACCACTACATATCCAATTACACCAATAGGAAAGAACCATCTAATAGTACACAAGCAATAAAACATGATTACTTTAACATAGACAATGGCAGCTCCCAAAGACGAGCAAACATAATTGCATCCTTGGACTTCCTGAAACGACAAGAAAGAAGCTTCAAACGAACAGCGGACATAATGCAATCCACCACTTCCTGAATCGATCGCTTCAAACTCTTGAACAATCTAGAGTTACGCTCTTGCCAAAAGTCAAAATGTTCGCTTTAATATAAAAGAAAAAGAAGGTTACACATAACAATAAAACTGGAGAAGCTAGATATATTTTTTAATTTGTTATTATCCGTATTTACGTTTTGTTGTTAATCTTGCGAAAACGTTGATAACCGGTAACATTGACTAGTTTAGGTGCTACGTAGTATATGTGCAAAAGTAATGCTGACGTGTTCGTGATGATAATTTTTTTGTTAAAACGTGATTAGAAGGTTAGTTGATTATGCAATGAAGGAATAAGGAATGAATAAGCTTATTTGAAGCTTACTGGATTATTTGATTAAATTGTGTAAATTCTTAAAACGTAGATAACCAAAACGTCGACTGGTCCACATGTCCCGCTTCTCGGGGATAATATTGTGCTATGTAGTTTAATGTCCGAAAGACTGTTATGAAAATGTGATAGTTTGTATAATATGAGAGAAAGTACATTAACGGTTTTTAGGATTTTTTTGTGATCCTGTTAAAATAGTCAATATAATGGAATACCAGAACTAGATTCGGTAATGATCATTCTAAATTTGTTCCCTCGAGTCAAGTAAACTGATATATCTGATTGAGAAAAAGGGAACGAATCCAAGTTAGGAAATTTTGATGTTCCATTTTATTATGTATTGCGAGTGATTGGATTTGACTTTAACTGAGAGCTTTTCAAGGAGCTGTTCAAGCAGTGGTCAAATTTGGATGAATCACACTTCTCTGCCGAGAGATTGTCTGGTGGCATTACTAATCTCTGTAGGTTTCTTTATCCATATCAGACCACCGAAAACAACATTGACATGTTATATACTACGAGATCATGATTTATATATCAATATATGTTTTAGTGGCTCATTCCTTTATCAGGTTGGATCATGTCTATAAGATTGCTTTAGTAAATACTCCACTGATTGCTTTTACTGCAGTACTCAAGGTATCTGTAAAGGAAGAAGACGAGAATATGGTGCACGTGACAGTAAGACTATATGGTCCAAATACCGAATATGTTATCAACCATCATAGGGAACTGCAGGCTAATACTAACTTCATACTATATTTTCCCGTTTCATTTATCAAATTTAGTTAGCTTTCGGTTACCTTATATGCATATGCAATCATCATCCGCCACTATGGTGCCATGACTATGCTCAAGTAGTGCACATTTCATTGTCGCACTCTTGATGTGCACTGCAGTTCATATGTTAAACCATTGTAAGAGAAGAGATTGAGAAATACATGAGTTTGTATGTTTTGGCTGCTGTAAGCTGTTGAAAAAGTCGTAACTAGACCCCAATAGACAGCTACACGAGTTAGGACTTCTCTAATTAAAGGAACTGCAGTTTTAAAATTTTACAGTCATCTTGATTATCAATGGGAATCAATTACCAAAATTTTATCCACTTTTTAATTCATCGTCTTTATGAACATGCCATTTATCATCTCTCGGCTGCAGGATTTGGTCACAAGTTGCTAGGAACATTTGGAAATGGGATGGTTCAATCCTTCATACATGCTCGCACTCTTGATGTGTCATGTGCTTATTGTCCTATTAATTATAAATTTCAATTCCATATTTTACACACATTAGTAGGCCAAAGATGGCAGCTGAAATTGCAAAACAACTGAAGAATTTCCACCTGGTAGATGTTCCGGGTTCTAAGTAACCGCAGCTTTGGATAGATATCTCGAAATTTTTTGAAAGTGGTATTTTCCTACATTCATCTTCCTGCTAGTCGTTTTTCTCTGCATTAAGTTATCGATAGAGTGCTGAAAGATTAAGTTTATTTTGTTACAGCATCCAATCTTACATTTAAAGATGGTGAAAAGCAGAAATTATATATGAAGGTTTCGTCAGCTTAAGGTATGTACTATCATTGTTTTTACAATGCTCTAAAATAAATTTTTGAGGTCTGTACGGTTTATATGTTAAACCATTGTAAATTCAAAAGAAGCACAATTTATATGTGTAGAAATGTTTCATGATTTCCGAGGCAGGAATTGACAGGTCATCTTAATGCTCCTGTGGTGTTCGCTCATAATGACTTGCTTTCCGGGAATCTTATGTTGAATGACGATGAAAGTAAGCTATAACTTGCTACATATCAAATATTTGTTGTATAACATTAATTGATCTTTGGCAATTTAATAAGACGAAAAGATAATATCGACAACTGTAGCTACTAAGATGTAAGGTAGAGTTGTCAATTTTTGTCCCATTTACGATATATTGGTTATGTGTTGTGTTTTATCTTAAACCTTCTAATAGGTCAGATAAAAAAAACATCGGTTCGAAGTCGCTCAAGATCTATTTATTGCAATAGAGTTGTAAAAAATAGAATTGATAAGATAGTGTTTTTTGATCTGACACGACCAGTTTCGTTAGTCGGTACATATAAAAATGACCCATTTTAACCCAGACCAGTTTTAATGTATTACCCACCCATTAACAGTTCGTGTTTTATCTAGAATCTTTAATGAGTCTTAATTATATGTGCAATTGAAACAGGAAAACTCTACTTCATAGATTTTGAATACGGATCATACACTTATAGAGGGTTTGACATCGGAAAGATCTTCAACGAATATGCCGGCTATTTAATCCCTTTAAACCCCCATTTCTGTCCATAATGAAGTATCATTTGACTTTTGAAAGTCAATCAAATTACTTTATCAAAACCATATTGATTTGAAACTGTATAAGACTAAAGGTTTCAATTTTGACCCATTATGAGATAAATGGGTCGAATTGGGTAAGGTTTTATATCTAACAGAGCATATGGGCCGAGCGGGTCAAACGGGTTAAAAGTCGTCCAAGACGTATTTAATTGCATAAAACCTTCTCAAATAATATATGTGTTTTATATCACTCATACAAAATATTACAAAGTTTTATACTATAGCTTTGCAATGGTGATTATTCAGGTACCCATCCAAGAACGAACAATATCATTTCTTCAGGCATTACCTAAACCCTGAAAATCCAAATGATGTTATTTCAGCAATGGTTTTTAGAACAAACTTCAAATGGATATAACGTGCAGGTATCGGATAATGATCTTGAAGCACTCTATGTTGAAGCTAACTGCTACATGCTGGCTTCACACTTGTTTTGGGCTTTATCGGCTTTAATCCAGGTACCCAAACCCTCCGTAATTTCTTTTTTCTAGCTAAATAATGTCCAAATTTAGTGTATCGAACCTGGTACTATTTTTTTGTACCCGTCTTGACCCAAACTCATTTTGACAACTGTTCATTTTGCCACTGAAGAAAGATAGTTTTCTATGTGGTGTTTTCATATAATCGCATATATCGTTTTCATTCGTTAGACCTAGTTTCAGATTACAAAAAACATATAATGTTGAATAAGTAGTGAGCCTTGTCTTAATGGCGTGATTCATTACATGACAGGCGAAAATGTCACCAATTGATTTCGACTATCTTGACTACTTCCTGAGGTACAACGAATACAAGAAGCGTAAAAATGAGTGTTTCGCTTTGGCTAAGTCTCATCTATCTCGTTCTGAGACCACATAACCCCATTCCATATATACACGCCATTGTACATGGACTTTTGATAGCAAAAGCTTTTTAGCGTTTCCTCAAGTTCAAACACGATAGAAGAAATTAAAGGTTTGTAAAAAGATTGAAAAAAATGTTGTAAAATTCATTGTAATCACGAACGCTTTATGTGATTAATAACATGCTGCTACCTGACAGATCACAAACCTGGCCATACCCAGCCCAAACCCGGCCAAAGCCCGGTCATACCTGGCATACCCGGTCAGGCCGGGACCAAACCCGGTCAGGCCCGGAACAAACTGGTCAGACCCGGACCAAAACCTGTCAGACCCGGCCCAAACCCGGCAAGACCCGGACATAACCAGCCATACGCGGCCCAAACCCGGTCATACCCGGTCATAAACGGCCCAAACCCGGTCATACCCGGCAAAACAAAAGGTAGAAACCAATGAACATAACAGATGTGAAATGAAATGTAGAAACACAGTTACGGTCATTCACATCGTGTATGTAATGTATAACACAGTTAAATACTTGTTCCATATCGATAGGTTACAAACACATTTATGGATGAACATATAAAAGAGCAAAATAAATTACAACCAAGTAACAGTAAGAAACTAAACAACTGACTGGATTTAATCAATCTTTACTGCTATAGTAACAAAACTATATGGTTTTCTACCAGGAATTTGCTACTACATTTTAGAGTTGTATTCATTTACTTAAGATGCCCATGCGTTTCTAATGTTGTGTGAAAGCTTATCATCTATTAAAAAACATCGCACTTGCAAATCCACTTAAAAGACCAATCATATTCCAAACTAAGAATCAATCACTATGAACTCGTTCCATTTATTTCTGTTCTAATGTAACCTGACATGAGATATCTTCTACTTTCAATTTGTTGTTTGAACATCCTGAGAACCATGGCTAGCAATATCACCGTGCAACCATGAACCATTTTGAACTGCAAATAATAAAGAAAATGTAAGTAACATTCCTAGTAACTATACAACTTTTAATATAATATGCAGAGGTGACAAAATATGTCAGGTTCGGTTAAGCAGAAAGTGGTGATTTTCTAATCCGTTTATTAATTTATACAGACAACCAACAATTTTAAACTGTTACAAAAACAATATTTTATTGATAAAATCGATTTATTTGAATAAAGTGATTTGGGAGTATTATGCATTTGA
>BQNB010062694.1:13912-35978 GCA_026074375.1 Tanacetum coccineum
TATTTTTTAGAGGTAATACGTATTTGTGCATCCATTTTTATGAAATTAAAAAGGTTACCGGATGATGGGCGAAATTAGACATGTGTCTTAGCGGGGTAGACCTACATATCCTAAAGTGCGTTATGTTCGATGACAAAATTAGTGTCGTTGTGATTATGGGCTTATTTTGGACCCATATCCTCCAGCCCTTACCATTGTTTAACTACCACTCACATCTGTCCCTCTTTCTCGATTGCTCTAACCGACTGACATCTCTCTTTCTTTTTCTCGACTCTCTTCACCTTAACATGTGCGCCATACCCACCTCTTTGTTCCGCTTTGTTAGGTCTTGCGTTGTCAATAAATGCTAATCATATCAGCGCAATAAATGCTCAATGTGGGTTAGCTTATGTGTTTGTTGTGTGAGGTTGGTTGTTGTACCAGCTGCGTCATAGTATGTGCTTATTGTATATTTTAAGTGTTGTGGAAGCTACTTTGGTCGAAGGTGTATTGATTATGATACGTTTAGATTAAGGCTGAGATCGCATACATGTTGGTCGAGCAACATACTAAGTTCGCAGCCACTGCATGCGTATTTCCTTTTTCCGATTCCTTACATTGTAATTATCCTCGTAGGTACGACCAAGAAATCAACATGTTGTGTTTCGGTCTTAAGCAAATCTAATTTTTGAGCATCGCATCTGAGCATATGTACCAGACATAGTATGCATATGTATGTACCAGACAACATGACAGTAATGCATATGTACCAGACAATAAGGCTAACCCAATTTTCATACATAAGACTTCTTTTGAGTAATTTCAGGTAGTTGTAAACATTGTTGTTTCTGTATGTTTGTTTCAGAAATATGTTTGCTTTCGGTTATGGAAAAAAAATAATGGAACATTGAGAGGGTGTTGTGGCGACAAAAACGTGGTGACAAAAACAGTTGCCCCCGCAACGCCCGGGTTAAAATCCGACTCGTTTATACTCATTTAACATATTCTCAACAATCGATTCTTCATATGTAAAATGTCGATCTATAATACATTCGCGATCTATTTCACTGTTTCATATCGTGTGTTTTTTAACGTCTATATAACTATTCGTTTTTCTTTCAAACGTTTATCTAATGTCTTTTTAATTACATTATAATGTTGAATTCGTATTAAAGATTTTTTATGTCCATATTATTCCTATTCAATCATTGATATGCAAATGTACGTTCATAATACATTTGTGATAAGTTTCATAGTTTTTCATTTAATCCCGTGAGTTTTACGGGTCATAGAACTAGTTAAAATGAAAAAGATAAAAAATAAATAAACGCACATTTGAGATGTATCGACTTGAATTAGATGTATATCTATTCATTTAGATGCATTTTTATTAGTTTCGAAAATAATTTTAAAATAAGGGAGAATTGCAGATATATCCCTGCAAAAGCTTAAAATTGCATATATATCCAACTCAAACTTATAATTGCATATATATCCTCCTAAAAGTTTAAAAATTGCATATATATCCAACTTAAACTTAAAGTTTCATATATATCATTCTTAAACCTTAAATATGTTATATATATTGAAATTTTGTAATTTAGACCCTACGAAATCAAAACTAATTTTTCTATGAACTTTATGATAAAAGAAAATTTTCTAAAAAAGATTTATATTTTTTTGATTATTTTTCTATTTTTTATGATTTTTTAAAGTTTTTAATGAAAATAAATGTTTAAAAATACTAAACGAACTATAAAAAATCTAGAAAAATTACAGAAAATAGCTTATACTACTTAAAACCTAAGAAAAATAAGCTTATAATCACAGCTTATCAAATAAGCCACGAAATAAGCTGAAACGGCTTAATAAGCTTAAAAGGGAAAAATGAGTATAAGATATTAATGTTGGGAATGTTGGGAGATATGGTTGGATGAGCTATTGAAGCAAACTGGTAAAGGCGTTGGTGTTGTGTGTTAGAGGTCTCGGGTTTAAGTCTGGGCATACACCCTTTTTTATTTTATTTTTTATTTTTGAAAACTCAAAAGAACAAAGTTGTAGATTAAGTTTTTTTAAACAACTTTAATAAAGGAACTATAAGTTGAAACTCAAAATTAAGCTCTCTAAAAGCTTTTTAAGAAGCCGTTTTCAGAAAGTGAGCCTTTGAGGGCCAAAAAGCTAATTTTCATTTAAATGCTTGCACACAACTCAATTTAAGCTCAATTTCAATTCTAAAAGCTGTTCTGGAAAGCTAATAATGTATAGCAACTAATTTTGAAAAGCTACTTAAGCTAAAAATACTATAAGCTAACTAAATTTAACCATCTAAATGACAAACTCAGAAATAAGCACTAAAAACTCAAAATCTAAATAAGCTAAAAAGCTCAATAAGCTATGACAGAAACTGAGCTTTTGAAATCTAATTACTCTATTAATAAGCTACAAATATAAATGATAAAAACTAATACTATAAGCTAGAAATCTAAGTTTAAAAGCTAAGTTTTAGTTACTACTGTTTTTGGCTTTTTGAGGTTTTTTATTGAACTTTAAAAGCTGATTTATCCTATGTAATAAGCTTAAATATGAAAAACAAGTTTTAATCTATATTAACCTATATGTTAACTATAACCCTACTGATTTTTAAAAGCTAAAAACCAAATAAGCTATCCTAATTTTGATCAAAAACCACTGCAGTTTAAGACTGCAGTGGTGTCTATCTGATGCAAATGGCAAAGAGGCAAAACCAATATTGCAGGTGACCAAGTTTGTCAATCCTGCACTAGACACTCTCAATGAGTGTGTTTAAACTCAACACAAACAAGATCCAAGCTCAATGAGGCTTGGATCAAAATTTTAACAAGCAAAGGAAAGGGAAAATTCCCCTGGTGCAAGAACAAAGAGATTAAGCCTCAAAATTTTCTTAAACATAAACTAATGATTCAAACCTTTTTAAAACTTATTTAATTATGAAAATGAAGCTGACCAAATTGAAAACGCAAACTTATTTTGACTTATGAAGGTCAAACTTCATTAATCCAAACACCCATTTAACTATGGCAACTTTCATTTAAACAAACAAACTTGAAATCTAATGAACATAATTTGATAACCAGATAATGCACAATTTATAATAAGCCTAATAAGCAATCCTAAGCATATAATAACCCATAAAAATTAAGCTACACTATTTTTGTTTTTTTTTATAATTTTAAGGCAAGTTAAGACAAATTATATGCTAGACTATAAAAAACTAAAACAGATAGCTAAATATGACGAATAAGCACAAAGAAGCGGAATAAAGCTCAAATAAGCAACTAGATAAGCATATAGGCAAATAATAAACAAATTTAAGCTAGGAATTTAAAAACAAAATAGTAAATAGAGAACTTACTTAAGCCTTAGCTTAACAAAGGCAAAATTTGCTCAAAGAGCTTATCAACAGCTCTGGCTTATCAAAGATAAGCCAGTAAAAGTCCTTGGAAGCTCATCCCTTGCTAGCTTCCCTTTCATAAGCTTAAGAGTCCAATAATCAAAGTATTAAACTGATTTTAAGGTTTAAGTGAATTAAAGACTGAATTGAGCTCAATCACAAGCTTATCGACTTGTGAGAGCTTATAAGAGCTTATTGGTCCGTACACTATCACTAGAGCTTATAGAGAGCTTTTGACAAATTTATTAAAGAAAACTCAAATTTCATTAACTAAAAAGGCTTGATTACATTACTTGAAAAGAAAATTACAAAAGTTTAAATGAAAATTACATTGACTTAAAACTTTAAAGCTTAAGCTAAATTTCCTAAAAATCTAAAAGCTAAAAACTAACTCCCTCCTTTTCTGTGTGTGAGAGAGTGAGGCTATAAATAGCCTGTTGATGAAGCTTCTAGGAGCCTGAGTTTGTTAGACGCTCCTCCAATCCTGGCCATCCAACCTTGCTCATCATTGGATCTTTAGTGTCCTCTGTTAGATTAAATTTTAAGACACACGGATTGCCAACGTGGCATCCGTGTGTCAGGCTTGATTGTGCTTCTTTTGAGAGTAGGGTTAGTGTAAATTATCCATCCTTGTGTGTTTCTTTTGCTAATCCGTGATCCTCCTTTGTAGGTATTGGCCAATGAGAGAGCTTGGATGACATTTTACCCTGCCAGCGTGTACTATCACACCTGAATTGCCCTCCTTACCCCTTAATTGGTAAAAGCCCTATGATTTTGACTGAATGGTTAAATCGGGGGAGATGATCTACAGTAGTTTAACTACTTTTCCCGCTTGATTTTTAACTGAAGGGGTAAGGGAGTTGACTGGGTAGTTGACTTGGGCTATTGGGGTAAAGTTTTGGGCTAGGGTAAAGGTTTTATGGCTTTGGGCTTGGATTTAACGAGTGTTAGGTTTTTGTTAAATAATAGTTAACGGGTGTTAACTTCTTTTAATAGAAGTTAACACCGTTAGGGCTTTAAGGCTATTTTTGCAATTTGGATTATCTTGAGGGCTGATTTGGAAATTAGATGGGTTTTGTCTTGTTGTGACTTTGACCAAGGGTTGACTAAGTTGACTGAAGTTTGACTAGGGTTTGACTTTGATAGCTTCCTCTCGGCTTTTTGCGTGCTCTTCCGTGAGTAGGGTTTGACTTTTATAGCTGCCTTCTCAGCTGGTTTGGCGGTTGCTCTTCGTTGCCCGTGTGGTGTTATGCCCGGGTTTTAACCGTTTTCTTATTAATTATGCATTGATCCGCACCTAACAATCATAAAGACAAAACAGCAATATACAAGCTTGTTAATGAGAAGGAATAAGTTTTGGTCTTTTTAGGGTCTATGTTGATATAAAAGTGTGGATATTGTTTTGACAACACCTATGTCGATTAACTTTGGTGTTATCATGTTTGGCTACTTGGAGGTGTTTAATTGCCACATCGAGAACTTAGCTAACCTTGGGTGTTAGCAAGAGAAATATCATCATTATCCTGACGGAAGGATGCAGCGGGGAGTCGTCCGAGACTTAATTGACTTTGATGCTATGATTTTGACTTCATAAATGAGATAGAGTGTGTACTTTGGGTTTTTGGGCTTCATACAATGAGACTGATTGCATCTCTTCATCTACATGAAGGAAGAGATATCTTGATACTTTTGGTATGCATTACTTGAACTTCCAGGGGAAGAGTTGTGAGAAGATTTATTCAAGCGTGAGAAGATACATTGCTGATCCAGTTAATGATCCCCTGAACGGATAATCACAAAGCTTATTCTTAATGAAGCAGTAAGATTTTATGTGGGTATCCTACTAATTTCGTTGTGCACTTAATCATTTTAAGCTTGAAAGAAAGCTTTGAAACTGCTCAAGAGAGGATTGCTTGTTTGGGGGGAAGCTATTAAAGCTTCAAAATGAATCATATGTAGCATGAATTAGGGGGAAGCTAATTCAGAAGCTTCTCCTTAACCAGAAGTGTATAGGTTGCTTAGTTCGTGCTATTACAGTATTTCTCCTAGAAGGTACTATAAAGATGATTCATGGTGGAGTGCGGACTTGAAGTCAAATGAAAAGCAGATTCTAGAAAACTTCGACATGACCAGAAGTGCAAGAAAATAAAGTTTTCAAGACATGCAACTAATTTAGATTCTTCGAGATGACAAGAAGTGTATGAAGAAATTTGAGCCTTCAAGCAGATCAAAGGCCATTGAAGTCATCATCAGCATTAGAAGCTTCATGGAAGCTCTTGTTCTTAATCATTATGCACTTGTTAGGAAAATATTGTAAGTAATTCTGTATATCGTCCCATGGGGGAAGATTGTTAGGATTTCATTTTATGTGATGACATTACGGAATTACCATAGTTTACCATACCACCATATGTAGGGACTAGAGTTGTCAACTTAGCATTCTTATGTATTAGATGGTGGTATAAATACCCCTCTATTGCTTCCATTGAGGGGTGAGACACTTGTAATATTTCACTTTTCATATTATTCACACACATTTGTTTCTCCCAATACTCTCTCTCTCTCTCTCTAAACATGACTACCATATGGTTTGATTCACCAAGACCACCAGATCAACGATTCTTTCATAGTTAACATAGTATAACACCAACTCCTTCACTTGAACCTCCAGACTGTTGTATTGTTCTGGTACCTTTCCTACTGGCTTGCTTTCTGGCTTTCATTTATTGCTTTCTTTGTGTCAGCAGCAAATTGTTCTTTAGCGGTCATGAGTTGGATGCCTTTGAGTTTCTGAGGCTTAAAAGGTGGAGTTTTCTTTGAAACAGTTAGAGTGTCATTGATTGTTACTCCTCATGGTCTTCTTCTACCAGTAACCTTATGAGCAAGTTCACCATCAGATTCTTCACCACTTGCAGCTTTTTCTATTACAAGACGTACATGAGTGTCATAGACATGCCTTGTTTCATCAGCAATTTTAGCATCGATTTTGCTGATAGACTTCCCTAGCTCAAAAGCAACATTTAGATCATTAGTGATTATGTTTTCATCAATAGTGATTACAGTTTTCTTCTTTGTAGTGACTTATTGTTGCTTCCCTTTGAACCTTTACCTATGGTTTTCTTTGGTGGTACCAAGCCTGTGGAGTACTCAATGAATGCTTTATAAGCTTCTGATTACTTGATTGCATTAGTAAGCATCGTGTCTAGAATGACTTTTCCATATTCTTGAATGTCTTCTCTAATTTTGAAAACTTCGTTCGGCTCAGAACACCATCATCCTTGATTGTATTAAGACCAGAAAGCAGTCCTTTAGGAATGGTTTTGTGTAGGGAGAGGAAATGATTGATGACGACTTTAGTGAATATGGGATAAGGTATGTTTTCACGTCTTCCTTTCTTTAACTGCCTGTTGTCAATTTGATATGAAAAATCCTCCCAAATCAACTCAGCATAGTCGACGTTATTCCTGTAGAACATACCCCATATCATTGCAACTCTTGATTGACGAAGTCTGTCATTTCTAGTTGTCTTCCCTGAAAGGCACTTGTTAATGATGGATGCTAAGGTTCTCCAAGGTTGGTGCATATGATCAATGAGCATCTTTGGTAGATGAGTTAATTCTCCCTTGTATCCGAGTCCAATAAGAAAGGTGAGTAGTTCTTCTTTAGATGGAGGTTCAATGAATTCTTTTCCGTGAACTCTTGGGCAAATTTCGAGGGCCTTGCTAAACACCTCAACATCAAATTGACACTTCTTGTTTTCCAGCTTAAACTCAAAGAATGTAGACTCCTTTATCTTGGTAACTGTGTGCCAGAATTGCTGCATGTAGATTTATGGCATATCAGCAGTGGTAAGGAAGGCCTTGTAGAAAGTAGTGTTCTTGATGTTGTCAAGGATGACTTGGTAAGTCTCTTCTTTCTGAGTCATAGTGGGATCAATCCTCATGTTTATGGTACAGATCTTGACTCTGTCAGCCTTGGGAACCCATGCCTCATCACGAGCAGCTTGTTGAATTTCCTCTTGATTCATGATTCTGCTTAAGAATTATCTAATATAACGTATATACAAAAAATATATATATATATATATATATATTACTGATTATCCTTGATGATGTGACTGATTTAGATGAAGACTGTGTTTAGGTTTCATGCAATTATGTCCATTTTAACACACTAATTGAATAAAGTCAACTGTGGTCAGTGGTCAAAGTTAGCTGTGTAAGTCAATTGACAAATCAAAGTCAACCTAAGTCTAACATTCAATCAAAGGTCAAATAACACAAATTCAATCATGACATATGTTGCAAGATATCATAACAGACATGTTTCAAATGAATTTTAAAAAATTTGGGCAGAGTTTCTTTTCATAAAACTGACATATTTCGCACGTTTTGTTACACCTGTCATATTTCGCACTGTTTATGTAACTACACATTTCACACAATTTATGATAGAACATATTTTACACAAAACATCATATTTCGCACAACGTAATCATGAACATATTCCGCATGAAATATTTCGCACCTTTATGTTTTAACATATTCCGCACGTGTATGATCAATCATGTTTTGCACCATTCAACTTAACATATTTGGCAAAAACAGATCTTAATTCACATCTTAATCATCAATCTTTATCACAAACAACACAAATCGTTCAAGGATCATGGCATATAACAATATTTATCAAGATTTAGCAACATTCGAGCTTTTTCATTAATTTTTGATCACAACCAAAGATTTCTACATTTTGTTTGGACAACAAAGCAACTAGAGAACATGTTAAGCATTCATAGGGACTTCAATTACATTCCTATATCACGTAGCCACATACACAACAACTCTAAGCAATATTCATACATATTTTGAACACAAGAATCTTTCAAAAACAAATCAAATAAATTCCTATATGCTTAAAAACATGTTATAGAAGCATAAGAATCCATTCATCATTCAATAGAACACAAACCCACAAGCTATCATACCAAAACACATATTTTGCACGATTCTTGTTCACAACAATTGACATATCTCATAAATAAGTTATAATCATCAAAAATTGTTTCAAGCGAGCATTCTTGACATCCTAATAAGCAAAATCCCTAACCTAATTTAGACTAACACCTACTTTCAATTTTCATGAACCCTAATTCAATTTTAAAGTCATTTGACTAAATGAAGATGTTTTAGTCCAATTCCTTTTAAACGAGTATTGGTTAATGGATAATAAACATGTTAGAGTGTACCTTAATGCTTAGGAAACAACTTTTGATTTTAAAGTATGAAGCGTGCGATTTATGACGAGAGAATAAGGGTGTGTTTGTTTTTGTTATGTTTGTATGTGTGCGTGCGAAATTTGCACAAGGAATATAACTGGTTAGATTTTCACATTTAGCAAAAATAGGCCCTAGTCTTTGTGATTTTTTCTATTCCCTTTTATTCTTAACACTAATGTTTTAGTAACTTCAGGAAATGGCATATTAAGTTCCTAAAGTTTCTACCTTAGTATCTAAATCTTAGATTTTGCCTTTTAGTCCTTAAAGGTTGAACCAAATAACAACTTAAGACCTTTTGAGTTAAACATAGTTAACTCCCCTTTAATTCATGATCCGTTATTGTTCCAAAACCTTTTCTCGTTTATTCCTTGATGACTTTTAAAAGATTATTTTGAAAAAATTATTAACACATTTCTCCCTTTTAAATAATGTCCCGTTTTCTATTTAAAGAGTTGTAGACATTGTTTGAGTGATAGAAAATTCTTTTAAAATCTTTTTATGATCAGAAATGGAGATGATTTATTTATTTTTAAAATGCAACACCTTTTACACCATAAAAAATAAGATTTCCTCTTATTTTGAAAAATAAATGCACTCACACGTACACTTATTTTATGAAATCCTGGGTTGTGTAGCAAAGTATACACAAGCCTTTGCATGATAATAAAGTATATCATGCCCGAGAAACTTAATTCCCGCTGCAAGGTCAAGTTTTATTTTTGACAAAATTACTTGCCTTTAAAATTAAGACCATGTTGCAGTCTGAAATAACTGCAAGCTAATGACATGTTTTTAAAACATTTTGAACTTCTGCTCAAACTTTATTTACAGCTCCGTGTCATTATTGAATGACATTTCTAATGCCGATTTTCAGAAGACATGTCATGAAAAACATATTTTTGGTAATTTTTTGATTTTTAATTTTCTATTTTCTTTTTATGTTTTTATATTTTTGTATTTTCTTTTTGAAAATTGATATAAAATGAAAAATCTATTTGTGTTTTTATGTTTTCTTATTTACATATAATACACAGGATACACAAGGAGTTACCACCATTACTTGTCCTGTTCTTCTGCCAGAATTTTAAAGTTTCTAGAGACATGCTTTTCATTCCAAGCTTGTTAACCAAGAAGTTGAATCTTTCTCGAGGTAAAGCTTTGGTGAAGATGTATGCTAGCTGATATTTTGTTCTGATGAAGTAGAGTTCCACCACTCCATTTTCTACTTGCTCCTTAATAAAATAGTATATGACATCTATGTGTTTAGATCTTAAATGTTGAACATTGTTGCAACATAAAGTAATTGCACTCTTGTTATCGCAGTATAGAGGAATCTTATTGAATTTAAACCCATAGTTTGTTAGTTGTGATTTCATCCATAGGATTTGAGCACAACACCTAGATAAGGCAATATATTTAGCCTCTATATTGGATATGGCACTACTCTTTCGCTTCTTCGAGGATCAACTGACAAGTTTATCACCCAACAACTATGCACTGCCAGAAGTACTGCGTCTAGAATCTTGATACCCGTCATGATCTGCATCTGCATATGCGGTTAGAGCAATACCGGTATATTTCGAGTACCATAGACCCATATTGATGGTTCCTTTTAGGTATTGAAAGATTTGTTTAACGGCATGTAAGTGCTTTTCGGTAGGCTATGCCTGATACCTGGAACACATGTATACTGCAAATAAGAGGTCAGGTCGACTGGATGTCAGATACATAAGGGAGCCAACCATACCATGGTAATGTGTAGGATCAACTGGTTTCCCCTATAGATCTGCATCCAGTTTGGTTTTGTCCACCATAGGGGTGTCAACCAGATCACTAGATAGCATACCATATTTCTTTATTATTTTTAGAGCTTATTTAGATTGGTTTATGAAGATGCCTCTAGGACTTTAAGAAATTTGAAGTCCTAGAAAGAAAGACATTTTGCCCATTATCGACATCCTAAACTTAGAAGTCATTATGTTACCAAATTCATCACACATAGCAGGATTAGTAGAGGCAAATATTATATCATCGACATAAATTTCCAATAAGATGTCGTTGCCTGCTTTTCTGATAAAGAATGTTGGATCGACTGCACCTTTGGAGAATTGTTGCGTAAGTAGAAAGTTGGACAACATGTCATACCAGGCGCGTGGAGCTTTTTTAAGACCATAGAGTGCCTTTTTGAGATTGTACACATGAGTTGGGTTGTCCTGATTAACAAATCCTTCTGGTTGAGTAGGGCAGACCTCTTCTCGTAGCTCGCCATTTTATAAAGTTGTTTTAACATCCATCTGGTAGATCGTCATGTTCTAGTTGGTAGAATTTGCAATGAAGATACGAATGGCCTCGATTCTGGAAATCGGTGCAAAAGATTCCTTGAAATCAATTACCTCCTCTTGACGATATCTTTTAGCGACCATTCGAGCCTTGTTTTTGAGTACCCTGCCAAATTCATCTTTCTTAACTTTGAAGATCCACTTCAGTTTGATCAACATTACGAAATCTGGACACGGAACTAATTCCTAAACTTGTAGTCTTTCGAATTCATGTATTTCTTCCTGCATAGCTTCAATCCATAATGATTCGAGCATTGCTTCTTTGAAATTCTTTGGTTTGACAAAAGTGAGGAAGGCATCGAAATAACACCACACAGCGTCAGTCTGAAGTTGCTTTCTTGTTGAGACTGGTCGAAAAGGATTGCCGATCACATTTGCTAATAGATGATTCTTTGTCCATTTACCAAGAAGTTCAAATGGAGTGTGGGATGACTGCATGTTTGAAGACGATTCTTGAAAAGTTGAAATTTCATGGAGAATTTCATGACATGGGTCATCATTAAACTGTGCAATTGGTGTGGGTTCTTCAATAACTAAGAGATTATTGGAGATTGTTCTTGTTCTTGAGTAGACGAGATACTTGCTGATGGTGCATCTTTATCAATAGTGGTTGATGAAGGTAAACTGTCTAGATTAACAGGTCTTGGAGCAGCAGCTGCTTGAACTAGAGAAACAGACCTTGGTGGAGGATTAAAGTATTCATCTATAACAACCCATAATTTTCATAAATGTAAATATCCATCTATTAAGTTAGATGATGTAAAATCTATCAATTATATATGAAATCACCTTTTTCAGGGAAATTTTTTGCTTTATTACATTACTTACTTTGCCAATATCTCGATGTACAACATTTCTTGCATAACTAAAGTTAACGGGCTCAGGCAACCTACATATGGCAATCCTATCTTTATATATATCAAGCAATCATCATAATAAATCAAGTCAATATCATAATATCATTTTTACAAAGTGCATTATTCCTATAATGTACCATTCGCAATGTTATATCAAAATGGGCTTTAAACCGTTATCGTATGCCTTTAAACCCTAATTCCATGAAGGGTTAACATCTAAAGTGAATGCACAAGCTACTAAAGCATATGTACAAGTAATATAACATCTCATTTGAAATATAAAATCTCTTCAAATCAAAGTACAAGTCCTTAAAAGCTCAATATACAAGTCATTAAGTATGATCTCCAAAATAGCCGTTTTACCTCCATTTTCATTCTAATCTCTTCACCACCACTTGTGTACAAGCTACTACACTCAATATACAATGTGTAAACCCTAATTATTCTATTCATAAACTTTCATACATCTTTTTACACTCAAAACCCTAATTCAAAACCCTAAACCCTAAAACCGAGCTAGTTTCTAAACCATAACCCGTTTCTTGGTTTTTATCCGTTTTAACCTAAACCATTAATCAAATAAGTTGTAAATACTTAATTTACAATATTACAAATCCTATTGCATCATTATAACATCATTATACATGAATTAAATGCTAGAAACCCTAAAACAAAACCCTAATCTAGTTCTAACCCTAAAACCTAAAACTAGGCCCTAGTTTAGAATCGGATCAGTCTATAAAACATAGGATCTGGGCAAATCAATAGGTTCTGGGTATTAAGTGAAAACATTAGGTTGTAGCCCTATGTCTTGTGATTATTTTGCCGGTGGAATCAACCCGATTCGACGTCGGATGAATTAGTTATAGCCGAAATGGCAAAGGTGCGCAAATTCTGCACACCTGTAGTAAATGGCTATTAACTCTAAACTTTTGTATAGTAACCCCCCAAATATGTAAAACTAAATGTTGTAGAGGACTCAAATATCTAACAATGCTCACTGGTTTGAGCTTCAACGGAGTTACGGTTTGCAAATGGTAACCATTTTACCAAGACTGATGTTGGCTGTCCAAAAACAGCCATGTATAAATCAAACCAAACACCCCTAAAACGTCTAGAACCACCTCCACCTTGCACCATAGCCTTACTTATTCATCCCATAGCCTCTCCACATCACCCTATAGCTCCCACACATGTCCTTACCTGGTCTATTAGCATCCTTAGTCACCAAGTTCCAAAATTACTATAAATAGGGGTGTTATGCCTCCATTTCAAATCATCCCCCACTTTCTCCTCTATAACCCATCATAGCAGCAATCCTTTGCTCTAATAAGATCCTAAGAGATCCTAAGAAGTCTCAAGAACATAAGTAAAGCAAAAGAAACCAAGAAAAGAAGCCCTAGAGTCGTTATTCTAGGCGTACGAAGCTAAAAGTCCCGATTCCGACCCATTTCTAAGCTATAAGCTCAAGACCAGGTTCTCTAAGCTTATATTCTGTATTCATACCTTTATAATGTTCATATGATCATGCTAATCATAATATAAAGCTTTAAACTCAAAAACCTATGTGTTATACCTTTTTGATCCAAAACCGTACACCCGAAACCATAATTTCATGTTTTTGCTTAATCTATAAGCTAAGCTTGTAAACTATTGTTATAATCTATCCCACTAAGCTTAAATAACCTTAAAATAAGTGCTTTGATAAGTCATGAAAGAATTTGAGCTTAAAACCCGCGTGTTTTCATTTTAAAACCCTAATATGACCCGTTTTGCTTCCTAGCTTAACGAATCATTAATTTAAACTTGCGTTGTGTTAAATCTTCATATTTTAGTTTATTATAACTTATAAATGTCTATTGAAATGTTAAAATAAGCTTGCATGGCAATTTGGACATGTTTTGTAAAAATTATCAATGCAAGCGGTATATATCGTAACTTTCAGAAACTTATAACTAAAAAGACTAAAAGTGTCATTTTATCAAAGTTATAACTACAAGGGTCTATTATGTCACTTTTTAAAGTACAAGGTTTACTTGGTATATCTTTTAAACTTGAGGGACCAAAGTCGTAAAAGTGCAAACTCCAAGGGTATATTCTGCCACTTTTCAAACTCAAGGGTCTAAAATGTAACATTTTGAAAAAGTATAAAAACACATTCAAAACATTACAAGACATAACTTTAATTAACGCTTGACGTGCTTAACATTTCCAGATATTGAATAAAATGCTTAAAACTGCTTATGTTATAACTATTATATCATTCATCATCGATGTGCTTTCAAAAATCATGTCCCGGATTCATATCATACCACAATACTAGGGAGCTTCATATTAAGGAGTTTCATCTTGGTATTACGTTCTGACTGAGTTGTTGGGTTTACGATTTAAAGTGCCCTAGCTCCTCAAACGTTTACTGAATGACTTCTGAATTATGATGGCCCGAACGGTGTTATGATAATTTTAATATCAAAACCGACATCGATGTAAAATCTTACATATTCAATCAAACTAAGACTTGACATATATTACCCCAGGTTGCCCGTGACGAAGCCGTTACTTTCATTAAAGCAAGTAACTATTTATTTCAATACATTGCAACACAAATCCCTATACCGTTCAGGGAGTTCATAGCTCGCAATCAATATTACAAATGTTTATTAATCCCGCGAGGGAGATAACATGCTATAAACAAATGCAATATTTCTACATGCTATTTCATTTACTATTGCCTTTAAGTCCCCATAATCATGAACCCTTTAATTACACTCCTGTAGATAACGCGTGAAATGATGTGAATAGAACTAAATTGGGTTTGGACTCCACATTGGTGACCCAGCTTACGTGTAACCAATCGTCCATCCTTAGAAATCGACGGCGGTAGTTTTGGCAAAGGAACACGCAGGGTCTATAACGAATCATCCCCATTCCCCAAGTCCTTCGGATTCATGACCAATGGCCATAATAATATGTATATTCAAAAAATGTTGTATATCAACGTAGCCCAATATCGCATTTGCATTCAAATAATATTACTTAAACCTATGGATTTCACTCAACCTTTGTGTTGAGTTTTTAGCATGTTTTATCTCAGGTAACTAATGGCACGGAGTGGCGAGGACATGAAGATGGAAACACCATTATCATTCACACTTTGTAAACACAGATGTTAGGACCTCTCTTTTGTAAAAATTCTTATGAAATAAATGAATGATAACTTATTTTCATAAACGACTCTTTTTGATTCGTTTTCTATGATTATGACTGTTGTACCTTTGAAGTAATACCCCCAATTAGCTTCCGCTGCTATATGTAAAAATGGGGGTGTTACATCATCAAACATTGGTTAGAACAAGATATGCCAATCATTCTTTATTGGTAGGACATAAGGAGGTTGAGGAACATGATTTGGCCCGAGACCTGAACTAGTTATTCCAGGAGTCAATAATTGAGGCGTGGGTCCTAAACTTAATTGTTCAGAAGCCATCGCTATCAGCTCATCAAAAGTAACATGAATTGTTTCCATGATCATTCTGGTTCGTCTGTTGTAGATTCGGTAAGCCTTCTTTGCAGGTGCATAACCAACGAAAATACCAATATCATCCTTTAGTTTTAATTTACCCAAATCCTTACTGTCATTAGTCGGATAACACAATTAACGAAAGACATAAAGACAAGATAAATCTGGTTTCTTGTCATGTATAAGCTCATAAGGTGTTTTGTTGTATCAGAGACGTATAAGGGATTAGTTTTAGGTATAATATGTTGTTGAAACTACTTCTACCCACAGATACAATGGAGCTTTAAAATAGATCAACATGGTGCGAGCAGCTTCCACTAGAGTCCGGTTCTATCTTTTGACAACACCGTTCTATTGTGGAGTGCGTGCAACAGATGTTAGATGTTTGATTCTGACATTGTCATAATAATCTTTATAAGTCTGATTCACAAACTCAGTTCTATTATCTGTTCTGGCATTTTGGACAGTTGCATTCAAACGAGCTTGTATCTTCTTCAATCATTTGATAATGACCTCATGAGTTTCATCCTTTGATCTAAAAAACATTACCCATGTAAATCTTGAATAATCATTGACGATAACCAAGATGTACTTTTTCCTATTTATACTCTCGACACACATTGGCCCGCAAAGATCCATATGCAAAAGATATAGTTTTTCTTGATTATTGTCTTCAGCTTTGGGTTTAAGAGAGGACTTCTTACTTTTCCCTAAAGAACATGCCGAGCATAGATAATCTTTCTTGAATTTTAGCTTTGGTAGACCTCGAACAAGACCTTGTTTAGCCAACTAGTTAAGAGTACTGAAGTTTAAATGAGACAACCGTCGGTGCCATAAACAACTTTTAGTCTTGGAGGCTTTAGATAACAGATAAATCGAAGAAGATTTCAACATATCATCCAGAGAAATTGTCTACAAATTTGTATCTCTGGATCCGGAAATTAAATCAACACCTTCTAATTTCCGAACAAAGCAAGTCCGCTTCCTGAAGACGACTTCAAGATCCGAGTCATAGAATTGTCCAACAGAAAACAAATTGTGTCTGAGCCCCTCAACATAGTAGACCCTAGAGATTGTAACATTTCCCAGCTGATAATCACCATAACCCATTATCTTTGCAATTTGATCATTACCAAATCTGATAGTACCCATAAATTTATCTATAAAGTTGATGAGCTGAGAGCGATGCTCGGTCATATGATTAGAGCAATATAAGTTTAGATACCAGAGTATGATTTGTACGACCTGAAATTGACACGACAAGAAGATGGTGCAGTAGAAACATTGGATCCTATTTTTTATGGGTTCCGAGTGGTTAGAAATCTTAGAAGCTAAAGTCTTAGATTTACTACTCAACCCTACATTTGTTATGTCTTTGAATTTCCCTAAATTGTTTCTATTAGGTTTTGTTTGCTTCATAATTTTTGGTAAGGTTGATTTCCTAGGAGGCACTACTTTATTGGAGATGATCCTAGTTAAAGGGCATGTGTTTCCAACTATAGTGGAGGTCTATCCTGTTGGTATCTACCTATATCCTACATTGGTAAAGATTTTACTCGTACTTTTCCAAACTTTCTTTTTATTGCTCTTAATAGATTTAGCCGATTTAGATTTGACACGAGCATTCACATCATTAAGATAAACACGAACTCATGAATCATGAATCTAGTCAAACATACATTCATTGCAGGTAGCACAGATTAATTCAGAATTCGCATTTAGCACATAATGCTTAACATTTGCATTATAAGGAGTGTTTGAAACATGATTCACATTATTCAAACTAGACTTAACGATCCTAGGTTGGTCTTCTACTTTATTGTTCTTCTTGTTGCTATGTGAAGTTCATGTGATCTTATTTTTCTTGGTATTGCTCTTAGTTTGTGACCCGCTAACTTCAGTAGAATATCTTACTCCTGTAGAAAGTAACATAGAATTGTTAGTGGCCTATTTTTTCTTATGATTTGACCTGCTTTTATTGATGTGTGACATGATTCAACAAACCTAACTTTCCTTGTCTTGTTAAGTAGTGTAACAACAACTAATCTATCACTCACATGTTTTGAACTAGGGCATGAGGCACACACAAAAATGAGTAGCTCCTGGATTCTTTGTGTATACTTACAGGCATAATCAAGAGAATTGTCTAGAGGTTTTAAGGCCCTAGCTTGTTCAACTATGTCCCAAAGTATATCAGTGTGTTCCTGAGTTACCTTAAGGTAATCTAGATGTGATTCCCTATTATTCTTTATGCGAGGAGGAAGAGGCTACAAATCAAACTTATATACAGTTGAAGTAACCACATTCAATTTATTCATAGTTTCATCACATTCAACACTTGTTTTTCCTTTTAAGTTTGCAATGTGTTTCTTCAAGTTATCAATCGAGACATTCTCTGCTTTTAGCTGAGCTTGAAATTCATTGATGATAAAAAAATTCCTAAAATTCAGGAGCTTTTTGATTATGAGGTGGTTTATGACTGTGAAAACTTTCTTTGCTTTGTTGTAATTTAATTTCAAGAGAAATGCACCGATTTTCAAGTTGTGAACATCGGTTAAAGAGTTCATTATAAACAACCTTATCAACCATTTCATTCTTTTTGGCAAGCTCAGTCTTAAGCTCTAAGGTCTCATTATATTCATCTACGAAACTCTTTTCCATGCATTTATAATCATTAATGGCAGCTAAAGAATTAACAGCAGTATGTATAATATCTTGAGATATAAGTAGCTCTATTAAATGATCATTTTCACCTTTTAACAGCTCATTTAAAAAATTGTCATGTGTAAGGAAATTATCATTTTCAGGCAACACAACAGCATGCATTACAACATTCATGAATCTTGACAGATAATATGCTCTAAGAGACACATAGTGTCAAGGATTAATTCATTTTTCTCAATCTCAATATACTTTTTATCTATAGAACACTGGTCAACTACAACTTCCATTTGTTTAAAAACCGTTTTCACTTCATTAATTTCCAAATTACGACCTTTGTCAAAATCATTGAATAATTCCTTTAACGATTTAAGAAATTGAATGACTTCTTTCATGAAAACCTCTTTTGTATGTTTAAAACTCCATGCTCCCTTAGTTATTACGTCAGGAGTGGTCCTTACTTTTACCACCTTGTCAAAACTAGCAAGATGATTTTTTAGTTTTTGAAAACATATCTTTACCAAACTTACTTTTGGAAGTTTACAAGGAGCTTCTGTTTTAACATGTGTAGATTGAACAACATGTTTTCAAAATTTTGGGATTGAAAGTCATACCCAAAACACTTGTTCTACAGACAATTCCTTTTGAGGAACAAAACGTTTTCTAAAATCTTCTGATAATTTTTTCAATTCAGCATAATTAATTAGAGAAATATTCACTTTCTTATCTTTAGAAATCAGATCATTTTGTTTTTCCATCATTTTAGTACGAATGTCGTCAACAAATATCAACGTTTCTTCAGAATCAGCCACACAAATCACATCATGTTTCTTAGTTATTACATGACCATCATACAAAGTTGGTTTAATCCGCTGAGCTTTTTTAAGATAAAAGGGATTTTGATAACCAAGTGCATGTTTATGAGTGTTCTCGTAGAAAACTTATGGTTTCATAAGCATATGCATAGTCTGTGTAGATTGGCTCACTTTGTAAACAATGTTTTCTAATTCTTTCTTTTGTTTTTCAAAATCAATTGCCTCATCAATGTATTTATCTTCCTTTTCTTTTGATTGCTTTTTCAAAGTATTAATCTTTGTTATTAAAGAAGCATTTTCTTTTTCATGTTTAGAAAGAGTAAATTTAAGTGTGTCAATCTGCTTTTGAAAAGTTGTTGGGAATTAGAGGCTTCTATAACTTAATGTTGCTGGTTCAAGTTTGTGTTGCTGCTGAAGATTAGAGAAATCAGTCTAAGTCATTAGTACTGTTAGTTTAATAGTTAGTGCTGCTAGTATAAAGTGTTAGTACTGTCAGTTTATTAGTACTGTTAGTTATAATAGTTAGTACTGTTAGTTATAATAGTTAATACTGTTAGTTATATAGTTAGTACTGCTAAAGTGATATTCATGAGATATATTAGGAATAGATATGCATTGATCACTTGACGCGTTTTGTAAGCCCATTAGGGTTTCTTGGTGTATAAAAGAAACCCTAAGGCATAGTTAGATATATAGATCTAGAAGTCATTTCTCATAGTTAGTATTCATAGTTACAAAGTTATTCTGTAAATTTGATTGTGTTTAATATATTGAAAGTTTAGCAAGATCTTGTTTTACTGTTTCATTGTTCTTCTTAGTATTACAAACTAGTTTCCGCATAGTTTGTAGTATCCACAATCTTAGTTTCTATTATAGTTGTTTTGGATCTATCATATACAACTAAGCTTTAACAAGCTAAGTAAGATCTGTTTAAAAGGAATCAACAAGTGGTATCAGAGCTTGTTAAGAAACTTTGTATAAGAAGAACACTATATCTACACAAGATCTCATAATCAAAGAGAAGATGGAATCACAGTCAGAAACTACCCAAACGGTGTATGCACTAAAACTTCTAGTACTCAAAACTAGGGAGTATGATCTATGGAGCATAAGGATGGAACAATACCTTACTTTCACTGATCATGCCCTTTGGGAGGTAATAGTAAATGGTGATTCAGTTTCACCAATTGCATCAGCTAGTGCTGGTGCTGAAGGTCCTATTCCTCCTAAAACTGCTGAACAAAAGCTAGCAAGGAAAAATAAACTAAAAGCAAAAAGCACTCGTATGCTAGCCATTCCTGATGAGCACCTACTAAAGCTTCATGCATGCAAGGATGCAAAGTCCCTATGGGAAGCTATCAAGAATAGGTTTGGAGGCAACAAGGAATCAAAGAAAATGTAGAAGACCATTCTCAAGCAGAATTATGAAAACTTTACTACATCAAGTTAAGAAGGATTGGATAAAACCTATGATAGGTTTCAAAAGATTATTAGTCAACTTGAAATCCATGGTGAAGTTATCTCTCAGGAGGATGTAAATATGAAGTTGTTAAGAAGCTTACCACCAGCTTGGAACAATATTGCTTTAATTATGAGAAATAAATTTGATCTAGACACATTGAGCATGGATGATTTATATAACAATATAAAGGTGTATGAATCTGAGATCAAAGGCAAATCAAGTTCAAGCTCAAATTCTCAGAATGTGGCTTTTGTTTCCTCAGATAACTTTAGCAGTACTAATGAAACAATTAATACTGCTCATAGTGTTTCCACTGCTAGTTCTAAGGATCAAGCTTCCACTGCATCATATGCTGATGATGTCATGATTTATTTCTTTGCTAACCAGTCCAATGCCTTACAGTTAGACTATGAAGATTTAGAACAGATTGATGCTAATGATCTTGCAGAAATGGATCTCAAAGGGCAAGTGACAATGCTTACCATGAGAGTTAAGAGGTTCATAAAGAAGACAGGAAGGAGGATGGATTTAAATCACAAAGAGACTATTGGCTTTGACAAGACAAATGTTGAATGCTACAACTGCCATAAGAGAGGTCATTTTGCTAGAGAATGTAGTGCACCAAGGAATCAGGGGAATAGAAATAGAGATGCTCCAAGAAGGAATGCACTAGTAGATACATCTACTACAAATGCCTTGGTTGTTCAAGATGGGATAAGTGGTTAAGATTGGAGCTTTCAGGTTGAAGAAGGCATCACAAACTTTGCTCTAATGGCCTATACATCTCAAGGTTCATCAAGTTCATTAAGTTCAGACTCTAAGGTACATACTTGCTCTAAAGATTGCTTAAAATCATATGAAACTCTTCAAAAATAGTATGATCAACAACGTGAAGCTCTTAATAAATCTAATCTAGAAATAATAGGTTATCAAATAAAATTAGAATCATTAGAAGCTAGAATAGTTATTCATAAAAAGAATGAAGCTGTTTATGAAGAAGATATTGCATTTTTAAAGTATGATGTCCAAGTGAAAGATATTTCTATCAAAGACCTTAAAAATCAGTTAGAAGAAGCTTTAAAAAAGAAAGATGATTTGAAACTTAAACTAGAAAAATTTGAAGAATCATCAAAGAATCTTACTAAACTGATTGATAGTCAAATAAGTGCCCATAATAGTCAAATGAATGAGAGTGAAGTGGCTTATAGTGTGTTTAACAGTAGAGAAAGTAATGTGGATGATAGTCCAGTAAATGAAAGATTCAAAACAGGTGAAGGATTTCATGTAGTTCCCCCTCCCTACACTAGGAACTACATGCCCTCAAGACCTGACTTATCCTTTGCTGGGTTAGATGATTTTGTCTATAAGACTAAAGTAAGTGAAACTGAAACTAGTATATCTAAGACTAGTAAGGATATTGTAGAAAAGCCTAAAACTGTTAGGCCTAGTGCTCCTATCATTGAAGAATAGGTCACTGATAGTGATAATGGTAGTGTGTTTAGACCTAAATCTGATAAGACAAAACCATAGTTTACTTAAATCAATTTTGTCAAATCTAGTGAGAATGTGAAATCTATTAATAAGGAAAACACACATAGGCAAGTAGAGTATCCTAGGATAAGTCAAAGTCCTAGGGATAATAGAAGAAACCAGAATGGGATGATGACTCAGAAACTAGGAAATGGTTTTGAGTCTATAAAGAAAGCTTGTTTTGTATGTGGGAGT
>BQNB010062695.1:11380-22120 GCA_026074375.1 Tanacetum coccineum
GACGGTAATACTATACTATACTATTATTGGCCTATCCTTATTATTACGTATTTATATATTATATATATATTTTATACGTGTTGGTTCGGACGGATCAATTTTTGGCGCCGCTGCCGGGGAAAGGTGTAGCGATTTCTATGGGATTGTTCGTGTTCGAGACTTGAAGATCCTTTCTTCGGAAAGTTTATTTTCGGTCTTATAAAAAATAAAAAATTCGAAAATATTTTCTTTTTCATTTTCTTTTTCTTATAAAAATATAAAAATCCAAAAATATTTTTTCTTCTTAATATTTTTCTTTTTCCTTTATAAATATTAAAAAAAAAAACCAAAAAATATTTTTCGTTTATCTTAAAAACAAAAATAAATAAATAAATAAAAAATAAAATCCAAAAATATTTTTATTTCCTTATGTATTATTTTCAAAACCTAAAAATATTCTTCTTTTTCCTCTTATCCGTTTAATTCTTTCTTCTTAATCCTCTATATTGTTTAATTCTTATGGCGTCTCATCATTCAAAATCTCTTTACGCGACTAAAGAATGTTCGACTTGTGGAAGTTTGTGCACTAAAGAATGTTGTTCGATAGGAAGTTTTGAAGACAAGATCCTTACTCCCATACCCGACTCTTCTCCGCGTTGTGCAAGATGTGGAACCCCGGTTGATGGTTCGAGTTGTCGTGGATGTGCATTTTTACGAAAAAAATTCGACGAAGATTTGCTTGCGTATTGTGTTGAAAATGGAATTTTCCAAGACTTTCAAAATACTTTTGAATCGTCCGACGACAATACCAACGTTGTTAATGCTCTTCGAGAGCCATTTGTTGTCAATCAAGACCCCGGTGTAAAGTCTTCGCAAGATCCTCTACAGATTGATCATAATTGTTGTTATGAGTACGGTGATTCTTTAGATGGATTTTTTTGTCGACAATGCATTTGTAAATCTTGTGGTAAAGGTGCTCATTACGGTTATAATTGTCCGCCAAAAGATCTGATCATTTCTAAACCGGAGCCATGCAATCAAACCATTAATGAAATTCCACAAACTTTACCAAGTTTAGATCCGTCATGCTATTCATTACCTTATGTTTCAAAGCATAACTTTGTTGATAATTCTCCAATTTTTTCTTACCCACCTCCACAACCCCAGTTTGAGACTTACTTGTGTGAGTTATGTGGAAATAATGCTCATTATGGTTATGATTGTTCACCACAGTTCCCGTTTGTCTATGAACAGGAGCCGTGTTTAACACCCCCAATTTTTTTCACGCAGTGGAATATACAACATTGGGTGTTAATTCATAGTACAATTGCACAAGGATATAGGAAACGACTCGAAAAGAGGCGTTTATGTCAACCAATCAATGAAACTTACTATGAACCTAATTCGAGTTATGATTCTTCCGGAATTTGACCAACCACAACCCCCGCAAGACTCCGTCGATCATCAAGGAATTCTACAAGTCCTTAATAAAATGGAAGAAAAACTTGAAGAAATAATAAGAGATCGAAGAAAGAAAATAGAGGATATGAGTATCGAGGAAATGAGGCATGAGGAGCAATTGGTTGATTACAAGATTAAGGAAATAATAAATAATTTGGGTTATAAAAGATTTCGAGGCGAGGAGATTGATGAGGAATACGAGAGAGATTGTGAGATTAGAATTCGAAAACTTAAGCAAATTTAAATATAATGGGAAGCGAAGTTTGAGAAAAAAGGAGCAAGTTACAAGAAGAAGACAAGTATTATCTGCTGCTGTCGTTCATGCTTTCTATACTTGTGATGATGAGTGTATTATTAAATCCTTCAGGAGATATTATGCATCTATATTCTACGTCTAAATCAATCACAACCGACTTACCGATCCAGGAGCCTAATAATTCTCTAAATATGGGGAATGAGCATCTCGATACTATTCCGGCAACAGAATCGGACGAAGTAATAAAGTCTAGTGTTGAGAACCTTGTCCCAATCCCAAGTGAGTTCGAGGTATTACCGTCGATTAACGTGTGATGAGCCTAATTGTGATATAATTGTGTTTAATGTTGAGTCCGATATTGGTGAATCCTTGATTAACCGTGATACTTCGATTGTTCATTCTTCTAAGATCGACCCTATTCTCGAGGAGTTCGCCGATGAACTCGCTCATATTGCTCCAATTCCACCGGGAATTGTTGAAGCCGATCCGGATGATGATACTTCGAGCGATGACGATGATTTTGAGGACGTCGAGTACGTTAGCTTCGAGGAGGTGAATGATGTCGAACAAGAAGAGAAAGAGTTTGATTTAGAAGATATACTTCAAATTCAAGACGTTATCCTTCGTGAGAGATTGTTGAAAATTAAGCGTCATCTTAATACTAATATCGAATCTTGAAAGACAATCCTTCTTCCTATTCAGTTACGGATAGTAGATTGGTCCGATACTTTTCTTTCTCATTCGGATAATTTCTTAACCCGAATTTCGTGTCTTTTAGCGATCAAAACGGAAAAGATCGAGAAGTGGCAGACCACATACTCATGCAACTGTAACTCTCTCCCGAGTATGGGTCATTTCATTTTGATAATCCGTCATTTTCTCGTCCTCCTCCGGAACCACCGGATGTTGAGACTTGCTTACATTTTGAGCCCGATGCTCCCGTGATTGATAATTTTAATGAGCTTAATGATGACCAAGAAGGAAGTGAGATTGATCTTTCTCAAAATGTTGAAGATGACGATTCCTTCACATTTGTTATCCTGATATTTCATTCCATATCTCACCTAAGACCACGCGTTAATCCCCCCCCCCCCCCCCCCCACCTCTTTATCTTGCTCCACTAGTAGTGCAGAACGCGTCTTTGACTCTCGGCAACTCCACTTAGAGCCGTGGCATCTCATCGTGGAATGGAACTTTCATGTGCCTAAATGTTTTATCCAAACATTTAATGAAAGCCGTTGAGATTTCTTTTCCATTTGCTTCCCGCCCCAAGGACCGAATTAATTCATGTCGAGTCATCTCGTGACTCGGTTAACAAAAACAAGCATTTCTATCTTCTTATATATTTTCTAACAACTAATAAGAGAGGGCTTGTCTTTCCTTTCTTGTGTTTCGAGTTTTGTTGGTTTGTGTTGTCTTATCTAGGATTCCCCAGATTTTGAAGACTTTTCATGTCTCATTAGTTTTTTGTCCATTTATTCGAGCTTCAATATCTCAGCTTTAGTTTAGGAATCCATAACCTAATTCTTATCAACTAACGTTTATCATTACATACTTAATAAATGTCTTTAGATTTGGGCGTAGAAACCCTAATACATGAATCCCACCCTTGTTTCAGATTTGACCTTCATTCTCTTTCTTTCTTCATTTCTCTCCTTCGGGAGTGAAGACACCATTTTTGACCCCGACATCATCACCTTTCCATTTTCTTATCTAGAGCCGGCGGCATTTTCAATGAAAGTTTCTTGTTCTAAGTGTTGCTCTCCCTAAGGACAAATGAATGCAGGGATCGAGTCGAGCTTGCGACTCGGTTACCAAAAACAAAGCGCTTCGTGGGAGGCACCCCATGCTTATCCATTTTCTATTTTTCTTTCTAGTTTCTAATGTGTGTGAGGAGGCTTGTACTCTTCCGTTCTTTGTGTTTGTTGTTTGTACTTGTGATTGTTTGCAGGATGAACCCAACAATTTTTGAAGCCTCTCGTGTTCGGTGTTGTGTCCCGGTTCACTCGAGCTTCCTAGCCTTTGCTTGTCATTAGTTTGGGGAAATCCGATATCCTTTCATCATTATCGATTCACGTTTATCTTTGCATAATTAATAAACGGCTTAGATTTGCGTAGAGACCCGCCTTAAACATTGAGGACAATGTTTCATTTTAGTTTGGGGAGGGAATCTATCGATTTGATGTTGCTTGCTTATTGTTTTGTTCTCGCGTACCCGTTTTCCCGCAAAAATAGCAAAAATTTTAAATTTTTAAGTTTTTATTTGCAGAAAAAAAAAGTGTTAAGACACGAATGTAGGCTTTCCGTTGGTGAGAACGAAAAGTAAATTTTGACCCGATCGGTTTTATACCTTAGCTTTCTCCTTAACTTTATATAGATTGTCTTTGCTAATCTTTTATACAAGGAGCTATAAAACGCTAGTCTAACTTGAAAAGGTCAAGACTTTGCAAGTTCCCATAATTGATTTTAAATATGCGAAGTTCGATTTATTTTAGGCTAAGTATTCACGAGTTTCTTTATTAGAAATTTTAAATTGTGAAGAACAAGAGATGATAGAGTAGAGTATAAGTTGTGATGCTAAACATAGAATAGTTGGATTTCTTTAAGGCTCATAAGTGTTAATTGTGGCTTTTTCTCCCATTAGCTTGTTTCACCTTTATATATAATTGTTTAATAAATAGAGTTGTGCGGTTTTTTGGTTAATAATTAGTTAATAGAAGTTTTCTTTAGTTCCTTTGTGATTAGGATGAGTACACATCAGGAATACTTAATTTGGCATACTATATGTATCACATTAATAAATATTTTGCTTATTCCTTAAAGAGCCTTAGGGTATATGGGATAAGTAGAATTCAATAATAATCCAAGACTGATAAAAGTTTGCTGCATCTTGCCGGCTCACAACCGATGTTACAGCCTTCTAAAAGGTCGAGGAAGTTACCGAGGTCGAAATATGTTTGCTACATCTTGTCGGAGGCGTGGCCGATGTTGTAGCCTTCTAAAGGACTGAGGTTTAATAATGTTGCTTAATTTTTTGTCTTATTTTGTACCTTAAAGAGCCTAAGGGTATATGGTGCAAATAAGATTGGTCCATTCATGTCTTAAAGAGCCTTAGGGTATATGACATGAATGGTGCCTTGCTTAAGTAGCCTAATAAAAGCCAAATTTTGGTTGCCTCGATGTGGACTTTAATCTTGATGACATTTGATCTTTTGAAAAGGGCTAGGAGCTAATTATTGCGTTCTTAACCGTTACGCTTTATTTTTGGAATTAATAAGTATCGAAATAAAAGTCTTAAAGAGCCTTCGGGTATATGACTTAAGTAAAATCTTGAGATACAAAAGTAGGATTTGCGGGAGGAAAAGTAAGTACACAATTAGTATTTATGAGTAGTGTTAGTGTCATGACTTGTAATTGACAATGATCTTGTTTTTAAGCTTAGTATGGAAAAGTGAAAGTTGGGAACGATGAATTTATTTTGCTTGTTCTATGATCCTAAATATTAAAAAAAAAATGATGAACAAAAAAATATAATGTTATAAAGTGATGGAAAATTATAAAAATAAAAAAAATAAAAAAATAGAAAAATATTGAAAATGGAAAAACGGGGCGTTTCTTAATTATTGATTCCTAATCCTTAGATGAGCACTTTGACTACTTTTCGTAGGTGAATAGTATTGAGGGGATTTGGAATTTTTTAATTTTAAGCAAGTATTTATACATTGGCGTGATGGGGAAAAAACCACCCCACAAAAAGGGAGGGGGACACGGCAATATCTCTAGTATGGGGGAATTTGGTATTCGCTATTTTATACATTTATTTTTCCATGAAAAACGAACCCAAAAGACTAAAAACATAATTAAAATGGCAAATATATGCTTGTTTTTGTGTTTATGTATGTGCAGGTACCGGATATCAAGAAAAAGGCAAAAATAAAGACAAAACCGGACAAACCGAGCACGAGAATGGAATGAGCGCGAGAAAACGAGTCCAACGGTGCCCTTGGATCTTATTGGGCTAGCCCGTGACCCATTTTATGGGTCGGGCCAGCCCAAACTATCTTAGCCCAATATATATAAATGAAAAAAACCCATTTAAGCCCAGGATTAAGTGTTGAAAAAAAAAGAATCTGCTATGTATACTAATGTGACGTCATCGTCACATGGTTGCTAAATAATTCTTTTTAATGGCACATGCCAACGCACTCAAATTTGAGGACAAATAAGAAGATGCCATGTGTCGAAGCAAAGCTAATACATTTCATTCTATTTCAAAATTTGCATTTCAACCGAATGATCCAACGGTATCCATTTGCTGCGTTGAATTGAAGCTGTTACAAAGTCCACGTGGAGCTCTACAACCGGCTGGATCATTTTATTACTAGCTGCGATCCGTGTGACATGAAAAGGGGCTCAATGATTGGATAATAATCACCCAATGATGAGGCAAAAATTTACACTTCTTCCCCCTCTCACCCATATAAATTGTAACCACTCCCCTCATTTTTCCCCATCTAGTTAGTTAGTTAGTTTTATTTTTTTAGTATAGTTTTAATATTTTTAGCTTATTTCAAATATGTAATAGCTTAATTTTCTTTTCTTGCTTATTGTACCTTTATTATTTCAAGATCTTAATACATTGATGTAATAAAAATAGTTTAAAGCTTGTTGATGATCTAGTTTTGCTTTTTGTTCAATAAATGTCTCGTTTCTATTTTTGTTGTTGTTTGGCTTATCATCGAGCTTAAATTGTTTGGATCATCCGTCCGTGAGTTTTTCGGCTTATTTCGTTTCGTGAGATAAGTAGTTTAAATTTTATAAGTGCTTTTAGATTTCTAATTTTTGATTTTGTTTGCTTATTGGTTCAAATAATTGCTCACTAGTCTCATCAAATCCGTTTCGTTTCTTGTTTATTAATTGGTTAAAGTTTGTTAGATTAAGACCGTTTCGTTTCTTAGTTGAATTTTTGATGTTATAATAAGTTGCTTTTTGATGTTTATGGTTCGAACTAAGCGTGCGTTTGGCACTTCTTAAACAGTTAGGCACGTTTGATTTATAGAAAATTAGCAGTGAACAAAATCCATGATAAAATCCATGTGTATCCTCTTAATGATAAAATCCATGTGTTTCATTTAGGCACGTTTGTTCGTTTGATTTATCTTATTAATGATGTGTTTTAATGGATTTTGTAAAGTAAAAGTGGGCCTCATTTTATTCCGTGTTGAATTAGAGTATTATGTAGTAACAGTTTATGAAATGAAATGTCGTTAGTTAACATTTTGTTTTATATTTTGTGTTTGGTACCGGTCTACTCATGAGGCGAGGAGCTTAAGGGTTTATTTAGCTAAACCGACTTTGATTAGTTGTTTTAGTTAAATAAATCGGGTGGTATTCGTTTAATTGCGGGTCTTCAATTCGGTTCATTTTCTTATCCTTTTTCAATTAATTAGTGTAGTTTTATTTTATTGTTTTATAAAATGATTTTTGCCATGCTTAGTGTAGATTTATTTTTGTCATTAAATGCTTAGTTTTTATTTCATTATGAGTAGTGAGTAGATTTATTTGTGCTTGTTAAGTGATTTGTGATTTGGGAATTAAGTGTGGATTTAAAAAAGTTTAATTAATAAATAATCTTCGATTATTTTAGATTTATAGTTTGAATGTTTCAAAGGGCAAAAGCCGGAGAAATAGTCAAACTATACATCTAGTAATTAGTATCTTTTTGAAAGATTTTTGTCAAAATAAACCAACGTTGTGAGATAACTATATTCTCTAAAGACATTAATTCGTTAATTAACCTTAATTCACACTTAATGAACTTTTCACATCACTTAGCAAGCATTTGCATCTTTATTATCTTTTAGATCATTTTAGCATAATTTTTCATAGCTTAATTGTTTAGTATAATTTTAGTTTAATTTTCTTAAATCGATTTAGTATAATCTTGTAGTTTTTAATCTTAGAATTAATAATAGTTTAATTTTTAGTATAAAAAATTGTTTAAAACCAAAAGTTTAGCTTTCCTTTTATATGCTTTCATTTTTAGTAGATTTAGAAAACCAAACCAAAAACTTTTATGCTATTCAAGCTCGAATTAAAACTTGAACGTAGATTTCCATTCACCTCTCGTCGAGGAAACGACCCGAAAGGTTTTTGAGATTTTGCTTTGGTTAAAAGTGAATTTCTAGAACCCGACGGAAAATACTTATCTATACTATTATTGATTATCTTCCTTTTTAGCACGTATAGATTATATTATATATTTTATACGTGTTGATTTGGACGGATCATGCTAGTAGATCACAGCCTAGGAGCAATACCAAGAAAAATAGGATCTTGCCGGCTAAGAGTGTCAACATGAAGAAAGTAGAAGAACACCCTAGGACAATTAAGTCTAGTCTGAAAACCACGAATCATGTTGATTCTAGTATTAGCTCTAAGCATACTATAATTAATTCGAATTCTCATTCTGTTTGCCAAACATGTAACAAATGCTTAATTTCTGCAAATCATGATATGTGTGTGGTTACTTATTTGCACTCTGTGAATGCATCCCCCTCTGTTAAAAATGTTGTGCGTAAAGTTACGCAAGTTTGGAAACCTAAGCAAGTCAAGCAAGTATGGAAACCAACAGGCAACATACTTACCACTGTAGGTTATCAATGGATGCCCACAGGAAGAACATTCACTTTAGGAGAACAATGCCCTTTAACTAGGCTCACTAAACCTAACAAAGTGTCGGCTATTGCTTATGCTAACACAGAGGAACCCAACAAAATTTGGGAATACCAACTTTCGCAAACTCTCCGAGCTTCGTCTGTTTTCAAATGTAGTTCGTCAAATCGTCTTTTTCTTTGGTATTTAGACTCAGGTTTGTTTAAACATATGATAAGGGGATCGCTTCCGCTCAGGATTACGTGAAAAGTTTCATCAGACGGTGTAATTCGGGAATGAAATTTGGTGCTACATTGGTTAATGAAGCTACGTTAATTGGTGAATGTGTTGAATCTCCAGGTATACTAGGTGGAAGGGACCGGGACACAACTATTTCTATCAGACAATTTTGTGACTCTGATCTAGAAGTTGCCTTTAGGAAGCATTCTTGCTATGTTCGAGATACGGATGGTGTTGAATTAATTAAAGGTTCTCATGGTTCTAATTTGTACACTATCTCGATAGAAGACATGATGAAGTCCTCTCCGATTTACTTGTTGTCCAAAGCCTCCAAGAACAAATCATGGTTGTGGCATCGGCGTTTAAACCACTTGAACTTCGGTACCATCAATGACCTTGCAAGAAAATATTTAGTGCGAGGCTTACCTAGATAAAGTTTGAGAAAGATCATCTCTACTCCGCCTGTCAACTAGGAATGAGCAAAAAGCATACCCACAAACCCAAAACTGAAAACACCAACTTAGAAGTTCTTAATACCCTTCATATGGATTTATGTGGACCGATACAAGTTCAAACAATTAATGGGAAGAAATACATCTTAGTCATTGTTGATGATTATTCTAGGTTTACTTGGGTTAAGTTTTTGAGATCAAAATATGAAACCTCAGAGTTCGTCATCAATTTTTTGGAGCAAATACAAGTAGATCTCAACAAAATTGTCAGATACATCCGTACCGATAATGGCATAGAATTTGCATTCAAGTTCTGACTCAATATTATGAAAGTGTTAGAATTTTTTAGCAAAAATCAGTTCCGATGACTCCACAGCAAAACGGCATTGTCGAAAGACGGAACCGTACTCTTGTTGAGGCTGCTAGAACAATGCTGATATTTTCTAAAGCCCTGATGTTTCTATGGGCAGAAGCTATTGCTACTGCTTGTTACACCCAAAATCGATCACTCATTCACACTCGTCATAACAAAACCTCATATGAGCTGGTGCATGATAAAAAGCCTGATCTTACCTTTTTTTGAATCTTTGGTGCTCTTTGTTACCCTATAAATGACAGCGAGGATCTTGGAAAATTACAACCAACAGCTAATATTGGAATTTTCGTTGGTTATGCACCAAGCAGGAAGGGTTATAGAATATATAACAAAAGAACCCGACGAATCATGGAAACTATTCATGTTCAATTCGATAAGCTGTCTGAGCCTATGGCTCCTGTACAACTCAGTACAGGACCCACACCTACATTTCTGATGCATGGACATATAAGTTCAGGGCTCGTACCCAATTCGGTTCCTGCAGCACCTTCTGTACCCCCCGCAAATAAAGAACTGGAGATTTTATTCCAACCGATGTTCGATGAATACCTGGAACCTCCTCGTGTTGAAAGACCGGTTTCTCCTGCTCCAGCAGTTCCAGTTCCAGTCAATTCAGCCGGTACACCTTCTTCTACTACCATTGATCAAGATGCACCTTCTCCAAGTCATTCACCGTCATCTTCGACATTACAATCTCCTAGTTCACATCAAGGCATTGCAGCTGGATCTACTATCATTGAAGACAATCCTTTTGCTCCTGTTGACAACGATCCCTTCGTAAACGTGTTTGCTCCGGAACCTAGTTCTGAAGCATCATCATCCGGGGATGTTAGTTCAGCAGAATCAACTCATGTCACTCAAACACATCATCATCTCGGGAAATGAAGCAAGGATCACCCGCTTGATAATGTCATTGGCAATCCCTCTCGACCGGTATCCATAAGAAAACAACTTGCAACCGATGCCTTGTGGTGCTTGTATAACTCAGTACTGTCAAAAGACAAACCAAAGAACTTCAAATTTGCCATAACTAAAGATTGCTGGTTTCAAGCCATGCAAGATGAGATTTACAAATTTGATCGACTTCAAGTATGGGAATTACTACCATGACCAGACTGTGTCATGATTATAGATCTCAAGTGGATTTACAAAGTTAAACTTGATGAGTACGGTGATGTTCTGAAAAACAAGGCAAGGTTGGTGGCCAAGGGATATCGAAAAGAGGAGGGAATTGATTTCGAGGAATCCTTTGCCACCAGTAAAAACATAACCATCTATCAAATGGATGTCAAGATAGCATTCCTTAATGGCGAGTTGAAGAA